>LZPO01117025.1:7876-44293 GCA_001675575.1 Neotoma lepida
TTTTTTTTTTTAGTGACTGAAATAGGTTTGGTGAAAATGTCCCAGAATTTGAAGCTAGGAGTCCAATGTCTGGATTTTTTGTTTGATTGTTTGTTTTGTTTTTCAAGACAGGGTTTCTCGGTGTAACAGCTCTGGCTGTCCTAGAACTTGCTTTGTAGACCAGGCTGGACTTGAACTCACAGAGAATTGCCTGCCTCTGCCTCCAGAGTTCTGGGATTAAAGGCATGGCCACCATGCTCAGCCAATGTCTGGATTTTTATTCCTTTACTTCCTAGTGCGGGAGACCCTAGAGGGACTGTGGTATCAAAATTGTCTTATTAATAGGTCTAAGGTGTTGTTTCCTTTCTCCTAGTATTGATATTTATGTTGACAATGCAAATCAATGGTGGGTAAAATTGTCGGTGCCTTAATACAAATCAAGCCAATTGCACCAGACCCAGCTACTAGCCACTGTGTTCCTTGCTGCCATACACTCACAGTAGAAGAAGAAAAAAAGTCTATTTCGTTTAAGAATGTCTCCGATGAAGCAGTAAAAATGATTAATTTTATTAAATCTCAACCCTTGAATACAAGTCCTTTCAATATTTTTCTGTGAGGGAATTACACTTTATAAAGTGAGCCATTTAACACTGGAGTGTGTCTGGTAGGATGCCTCCCCACGCTTTCCCTTGGTGCCCTCAGGCAGATTNCCAGCAAGTTCTGCAGCAAGGTACCACAGTGACTTCTTTGCCNCTTGGGAACAATCGTGGTGACCTCTGCACTAAGTCTGGACCACTCTGGATGGAAGGAAGGAAATACTCCTGGGCCATTCCATCTTGGCCATAGCATAGCGATGCCCCTTACAAATGCCATCCTATTGTGTTGTTCTTACAACCTAAACTCTCAGTACTCCACTGTTCTGTTATAGTTTAGCAATCATTGACATTACACCTCCCTATTCAACTTCCTATATGGTGTCTCTCTCCCAGCTGGTACCTCCCATTAAAGTGGGGATGGTTTCCTCCAAGAAAAGGGCTTCTTGACCTTTCCTGTGTCCAGCAGCCCCCCAAATGTCCAGTGAAATCACACCAGTAGTTCTCAACCTTCCTAACGCCCTGACCCTTTGAAACAGTTCATGTTGTAGTGGCCCCCAACCATAAAATTATTTTTGTTGCTATTTCATAACTGTAATTTTGCTACTGTTATGAATCGTAATGTAAATATCTGATATGTGACTCCCAGGGTGGTCGCGGCCCACAGGTTGAGAACCACTGNATTATACCATAGCAAAAGGTGGTTTTTAAAGTACTTGCTCAGGGTCCTGGTTTTGAACTGGGTGAATCAGGGTGGCAGCACCTTGTTTTGTTTCCTGAATGCCCCATGTATTTCATTGGCTGAATCCGCGGTGCCAGTTTCTACGTTCTTCTTCTCACACGATGGACAGAACAAGAGTGCATTTCTAGCTGAGCTTGGAAGAGCCCCAGCCAAGCAGCAACTTATAAACTAATTGTTCCGCTTCCTCTTCCTTCTCCTCTTTCCCTCCCTAGGATCACTCTTGGCTGTGAGTGGCCAGGAAAGGAAAGCACGGGCTGGGGGAGGCTACCTCTATGAGTAGCCTCAGACAGCCCCTTCCCTGTCACTTTTCAATGCTTTTAAAACATTGCCTATTGCACATAATTACAATGCCTGGGTCTCTGATGGTGCCAAGTGGGATGTGTGACCATAAGATAGGGGAAAACTGCAGACCTGTTTGAAAAGATGCCCGCCAAGGTCTTCTGAAGTCCAACATACTTGAAGACACAGAGCAAGGACCTGTCACTTCCTTCTGGTGACTTGATTCCCCAACTTCTCATTTCTATGTCTGCCAATGTTCTTCTACTAGAACAATATCTCTAAGACACTNTATAATATGCTGGCAGAGCCACTTGTCATTACAGCCTCTTGTGCTCCTGGTGAATCCTCCTGACTGAATTCACTTTCTCATGCTCTTCCTTCCTCCCTAGAGCATTGTTCTTTCTCTGGACCTCCCTTTAGCTCACAAACAAAGTCGTTCAGGATTCCCAAGGCTCATCTAAGGACCCCAGATGGATTCCATATGCTAGTCTGGGGTGGCTTTCTTACATTTTTCCCTTAACCAGGCTACCTATCTCCAAAAAAACTAGTCTTTTATCCCTACATGCTGGGATCTAGACTTGTGCCCATGTGCCTATTTAAAAATAAAGCAAATATATCAATATATTATATAATAACATAGTATATAATTATTATGTATAATTACATAATACAACACACATACATACACATGTATATGTATGTATGTAGAGGGTAGGGGAAATTGGTAAGAAAAAAGGACTACCAATCTTATTCATATTTGGCATTATTCAAATGGTGTCTACTATTATCTGAGCCTAAGTAATCAAGGCACAAATTATTTGGGTGACTTGCTTAAGTGACATTCTGATATTGGCCTCTCACAGATGACATATGGAAGGAACATCAAGAGAATAAGAGGGTGTCAATGCTTGTGGACTATGAGTCAGGCTAGCAAAGAAAGGATGTAAATCTACTGTAAACTCACCTCCCTCTGCCTTTAGGACCAGAGTTGTGGGTGTAGGCTCCCAAGAAGCTATCCATAGCATCTGGTCGGGAGCTCAATTTTCTGTCTGGGAGATGGTCTACCTTGAGGAAGGCTAANAGCGGGNACTGAGAATCAGCATGGGTGTCCTCTCCAGCTCCCCACAGATATGGAACCACATCTCACATCTCAGGAGCCAAGTTAAACTGTTAAGGCTAAAGGTCCTACTGCTCCAGCTCTGGCTCCCCTATCCTAGCCCAAGTGTCCTCCTAAAGGAAATTATCCTGCTGTCATGGCAACCTCCAAATCCACTGCCAGAGAGTGGTCCCAGTCACCCCAGGGAAGGGCTCATGGTAGGTAGCTCAGATCTCATAAATATTCAAATCTACCCAAGTCATAATGAAAAGCAAGGGTCAAGAGATGTGGGAGACCCCCCTTACAGCACGGAAGAAGAAGCATCCATGGATTCTAGGTTATATGATACTCTCATGGCTGGTCCATCTGCCATATCAACCCCTCCAGCTGCTGGTGAGGTAGTGTGCGCTGAGTTGAGGTTTGCCCAGGGGTCCTAATGACAGATGGTACCTGGAAGCCAATCATATATATATACTGCATTAAAAAGACAAGGGTCAAGTACAGATGGCTGCCATTCAGCTTCTCAGCTAGTCTCCTGAAGGTCTTGGGTTTTCATCTACATCTCTAGAGTCTCAAACAGGAGACATCACTGGGGCATCACCANGAAGAGGCCAATTGAATGAGTGCCTCGCGCATCTTGTGCATGGTTGCTGTGTCCTATTTGGTGCTTCTGNTGCCTCATGTATATTCAGTGTGAATCGTGAATATGCAACGCCTGTTCTGTTCCTTCATCCCTTTCTATCTGCGTTCACACATATGTGCTTCATTCCCAGTCTACTTCTGACACATCTCCCAGCCAGTTGCTTCTGTACTCTGCANTAACTAGCCTCCTGATTTGCTTATCTTAGTTCCTGGAGAGAATCTAATAGCCTCTGTGAAGACATACATATTATGCTAGGTCCACCAGAACAGTCACTTCCATATCAAGTAGAAATTACAGAGGTCTTCCATGGTCCCTATCTCATCGCATCATTGCCCCACTCCTGTGAAGCAGGAGACAGCATCCCAACTCAGAAGCCCAATATCCTAAGATTAAAAGGTTAAGTGATTTCACTAATGTCATAGCTACAAACTCAGTGGTAGCGTGAGAGACACAAGCGTGAGTCTTCTGGCATCTAGCCAACGTGTTTCCTATTTCATCAGCCTAATCCCAGATATTTTTTATCCTCTGGGGGACCCCAACTCTCATAAGAACTCACAGGATTCAGTACTTCTAGCCCCTGAGCTGGGTTATATCTGACAAAATAGTCGGCTCTGGAAGTCTGAGTATCAGCCTTGCATATACACATATGCACAAATGCACATATTCATGTGTGCACACACACACACACACAAGCACACATGTGCACAAATGCTTCACAGAAAGTACTTGCTTCCATGAACAGNCCCACGTAACCAGCTCAAGATCATTTCCAAACTATCCTGCCAGCCCAGCTTCATGGTCATTAGTTCATTGTAGGAGACAGCAGGAGGTTATTCTGAGCTCAGCACCCGCCCTGATCCAGCCAAGGGACAAAGACAGTGTGAGAGAAGGTGTCTGCACCCAGAGACCACTGCCGTTCTCTCGGCATGAGCCTCAGGCCAGGGCACTCAGCACCTGTGCACCTTCCCGCCCATCCTCTTTGTCAAGTAATCTAAGAACCAGAAAAATGAATGTTTTTCAAAAGTCAACCGAGCAAGCTACTCCCGGGAAACCGGCAACCACACAGAACAAGAGTTCTTGTTAGTTCCCAGGCCTGTTATGCCATAGCATGACCCAAGCCTGCTTTTCCAACTGTCTGCAATGCCAAGTGAACCAGTAAAACAGGGCTGACTCCGAGTCTTTCAGACTATACCCATGCTGCTGCTGCTGCTGCTGCTGCTGCTGCTGCTGCTGCTGCTGCTGCCTCAGCCAGGCTATTGCTGCTGATAAACACATCGGGCTGCACAGCTGGATGATGGGACAACAGCTCCATATTTAAGCCTCCCCACAATCTAAGTCTGGCCCAGGATGGCCCATCTCCTGCTGGACGAGAGTGTTCCTTTGTGGCTTGCAACCTGAAAGTGAGGGGCTCTGGAACTTCACCCAAGTAGTTAACCCTCTTTGCAGGAAGAATTTAGGATGTATTTTTTAAAAAAATGCTCAAGAGAGAATGTCTCAGAAGGTATGTTCACTCAGCCAAGGCCTGGGGCCTCTGGCCTCTACACATGACCTATTTCTCTCTCTCTCTCTCTCTCTCTCTCTCTCTCAACTAGTATAATTTTTTAAATGACAGGACTTAGGGAGGGTACTAGGACATATATGACATGAACATGTAAAGTGGAATACTGGAGAGAGAAAGGGTACAAGTGGGGAGTGGGGTCAGGGAGATTGGGGTGAAGAAGAGGGTACAGAGGGTCAACCCAAACGAGAAGCATTTATGAAAATGCTATAAAGAAATCTGCTACTGTAATTGTTCATTAAAAATCAAATAAAAATAAAACGATAGGATTCAACCGGGTGTCTTTAAAGAACTTATTAAAATCATAAATCCTAAATGTGAGCTAAGCGCTCGAGCGGACCCTGGGACTCANGGTGGATATGTGTAGAATGAGTACTTAATTCACAGCTTTCTCTTTTCCAGAAACAAATACAGGCTATAAAGCACTGCTCATCAAGTGAAACCTAAACAGAAGGAAAGAGTCAAGGCAAGAAAAAGTGAGTCCAGTTAGGCTGCCAAGGCCCCCTAATTAACCAGCTTTCCCCCAACCAGCTCTGCTGAAGCGGCCACTGCCTAGTCCACATGCATCAAGAGCCCTTGTGTGTGGACAGTGCGCCATCTAGCGTNGGCAGTGGACTAGGCTCATGCCACAAATGGGAGGAAGGTGCNCTCCTGCAGAGAAATGATGGTGCTCACAGTTCAGTGCCATTCGCTTGAACTGTTGACAGAAGTTATGTCATCCAGACTTAACAGGAGCTCCACGAGGTCAGCGTTCTTGTCACTATTTCACTGACAAGGCTGAGAGCTCCAGAATGGTGAGTCGTTGGAACAAAGCATCTTAAATCACAAGCAAGGCAGAGAATCGCCTCAGCTCACCCTGCTGACACCCTGCCTTTGCTGCTCCTGAGGGAAGGCTCTCCGCAGCAGGAGAGCTCATTGACCCACTCCTCTGAGCCACTACCTGCTCTCTGAGACCCACTCTCTATTACTTCCAGAACACCATTCTCTCTTTATTTTCTTAGCCACTGTCTCTTCCCCTGAAGACACAGTGTCATTGTCCACCAGTGTCTCCCANAGTTCTCTGAGTATCCATGGGTCATCTCACTTGTCAGTCATCTGTCATCCAGCAGACAGAGAGTTCTGTGTCCTTAGTGCCTCGCCTGTTTCCTACCCTGGTGTCTAACCCATTGGAGACACTTGGTAGGTAAATGTCTTCAAGTAGACAGCTTGGACCTGGACCAGAGATGAGATGAACAGATACTGCCCAAACTGGTCTCATCATTCCAGGGCCAAGAGAACACCACACATGCTAATCAGCCAAGCCCACAAGCAGCCAATCAGGACAGAGAATCTTCATCACACTAGAAGTCCCAAGGGGATCAGTTGAACTCTAGTCCACACTTCTTGCCAGGCCTTCCCACAATGAATACCAGGCCATTTTTAAGTCACAACTCATCACTTAGCAGGATTCTTGGCACAACTGTTCGTCAGTTCTGAGTCTCCCAGTTTTCCTGGGTCGATTATCCAGAAAACCCCTGGCTGGCAGGGTAAGGCTCTGATNGATAAACACACCGTGTCTGGAGCAGAGGAGGCAGGGGTAAGCAGAAAGTAATGTCTTTCTCTGTTTGACTCAAAAGCTATTTTAATGTGAAGACGGATGCGTTTTCAGAGGTCCCCGCAGCTGAGTGTCTGTGTGGAGACTGGGGCAGCCCCTCTTGAGGCCACACACGAGAGAGGATTGATACACTCAGAGAAGGAAGGTGGTGGAGGAAGAAAATACAATTCTAGACCTTGGGTACTTCAGGAGAGGGATCACTCTCGAGGCAAAAATAAAAATAAAAAATATTAGCCATAAAATACTTGTACTGCCTAAGGGGGGAAATTGGAGCTTCATTTATTGAGTGTCTGCAGCTTGCTGGCATTATTTAATCTTTATAATGACCCAGTGACGTAGGCATTCTGGGATGCATTTTACAGATTAATAAACCAAGATACAAGCACACAGCTGGAACATTCCCTCCTAACCACCCCTTGCTTCCGGTCCTGCTAGATTTTGTGTTCCTCTCTACTTAGGACACTGTAGAAGAGACCGAACTTGGGACCCGAGGCTAAAGACTCCAGCAGACTTTGACTCCAGAGCTCACTGAGAAGTAGGCAGCCAGTAATGCTTCTCCCTGAAGGCAGGCAAAGCTTGCCNTGCTTTTACCTACCCAAAGCCCATTGCATCCTTTCTCCTTTTTTTCCCCATTATAAATACATACATTTCACTGTAGAAACACCCTGGAGGCTAAGATCATTTCTCTAGCCCAGCATGGTGACAGCAGGAAGGCCGTTCTATTTACATTCAGCTGCTGACTGCCCTGCTCTGAGCCTCATCTGAAATCTAGAAGGTTCTTTTTGACGACTGAATTTTTATACAAGACAAAAAAGAAGTAAAGAAGCAGGAGTGGGGGGTACTTTCTTTGTAAGAGTTACTCGTTTCCTTTGAGAGTTTGACAGCAGAGAACAGGGCTCACTTTGGTATGCTCTGTGNGAGCTGCACCTCAAGACAACCCAGTCCCTGGGGTCCCTGCCCTGCCCTGCCTTGCTGCTCAAGGACTGGAATCTTGCTTTTCCTTGGCTATGTTTTCCATTGTTCATGTTCATGGCTAATCTTTAGCGTTTAGTTATGTAGCACTCTGAGTGCCTATCTCCCAGATCTTCACCCTGACCTCTGTCCACCCTACCTGCCCAAGGTCTCTGCTGGTCTTGTGCCCCAAAATGACAGAAACAAAGGAAGGGAGATTAGTAAAGGCTGGTGGTGGCCTCACCCTCTCATATCTAGAGTTTAGAAGGAGATTGAGGGCAATCATGGGAGATCAGCAGAGCACAGGTCATCTTGGAGTTGCCCCCATGACGTGTGGATTCAGNGGAATAGATGCAATGCATGAGAGACATAGGAGGGCAGTGTGGGCCATGAGAAGCCAGCCAGGGCTCTCTCAGACTAATTAACTTGATATAAAACCATCTGTATCAAACATTAACCTGCACATTGCCGTCTAAGTGTCACAAATAGGAAAATGGTATCACCTCCCCACCACTCAAAATCTCCAAAACTGTATTTATGGGCCAAGCCAATGGCTATTAAGACATAGTACTGGTGGAGGGGAGAGTGCTTAAAGAGATGACTGAAAGGGGGGGGGCTTTTCAGGAAGCCTGATGCAAGGGAGACTCCCACAAACCTACAAGGGTGACCCCAGCTAAAACCTCTAGCAATAGTGAATACATAGCTTGAACTAGCCATCTCCTGTGATCAGACTGGTGACTACCCCAGCTGTCATGAGAGAACCTTCATCCAGCAGCTGATGGAAACATATACAGACCCACATCCAAACATAAGCCTGAGATCAGGAATCCTGCTGAAGAGAAGGAGAAAAGTATCATAAGAACCAGAGGGGTCAAGGACATCACAAGAAAACCCACAGAAACAACTAACCTGTCATAGGGGCTCACAGAGACTGAACNGACAACCAGGGAGTCTGCATGGGACCAACCTAAGCCCTTTATCGATATGTGACAGTTGTGTAGCTTGGTCTATTTATGGGACTCNTAACAATGGGAGCAGGGGCTNTCCCTAATGCTTTGGCTGACTCTTGGGAACTTATTCCTCATACTGGATTGCATTTGCCCAGCCTAAATACAAGGGGAGGTGCTTAGTCTTACTGCAACTTGATATGCCATGCTTTGTTGATACCCACGGGAGGCCTGCCCCTTTCTGAACAGAAACAGAGAAGTGGATTGAGGGGTGGAGTGGGGGGATGGAAGGAGTGGAGGAAGGGGAAACTGCAGTCTGGATATAAAATTAATGAATGAATTAATTAATTAAAAGACATATTACAATGGTAGAATAGAATGATAAAGATAATAATATATAAATGAACATAAATTTTTTTCAAAAATTATAAATATGGAGGCCAGAGAGATGGCCCAGTGGTTTAGAGTACTGGTTGTTTCCCCAGAGCAGTTCAGTCAAGCCCAAGCCCCCANATGGCAGTTCACAACTGTCTATAATGCAGTCCTAGGGGACCTAGTGCCCTCTTCTGGCTTCCATGGACACCAGGCATGCATGNGATNCACAGACATACAGGNGAAACACCTATAGANNTAAAANAAATACATTTTAGATCTATAAATATGTGATCATCCTTTGTAATAATNNGCAATATCTNGTGCNNTGCCACTTTAAGGCAAATCATTTTCTATTTCATCATCTAGCACATTTTAAGGCAGTAGTTNCCAACCTTCCTAATGCTGTTGCTACTTCCTAATTGTGATTTTGCTACTGTTATGAATCATAATGTAAATATCTGATATGCAGGATATCTGATATGGGACTCCCTGAGTGGGTCACGACCCACAGGTTGAGAACTANTGCTTTATGGTCTTTTCCTGAGTAAAATATATTCCTGCATCTTTGAACCATGCTTTGAAAATGGCCCACTNGTCTGGTACAGTGTTCATCCACCAGGCCNCCATATCTCTTTAGTTATCCCTTCACTTGGCTTTCGTCACCCAGCTGTGCACTTGGAAGGCAGGCAGCTGCATTTATTAGAATNCTTTGTAAACCAAGAGTTAAGCAGTAAAGTAATGAATGNCTCGGGAGCACTGACCTTTGAGAAATACCTGGGCACTGGACAATGGCCTGTTTGTAGGGATGTCATAAACAGTACACTCACTGAAGTTAAAAAAGTGAATCTAGCCGGGTGGTGGTGGAGCACGCCTTTAATCCCAGCACTTGGGAGGCAGAGGCAGGCAGATCTTTGTGAGTTCAAGGCCAGCCTAGTCTACCGAGTGAGTTCCAGGAAAGGCGCCAAAGCTACACAGAGAAACCCTGTCTCGAAAAACCAAAAAAAAAATCAACCACCCACCGTATACCTGCACAACATAAGCATGGATTTGTTGTTATTTTTCAGAAGGTACAAAAAGCTCTGGGAAGATTTGAAATGGATCCAGTAGTCCATAGGTCAAACAAATAGACTGATGCATGTCTCAAAGAGCAAAGAATTNGAGAACTCAAATGTTTTTAATTTATTGGTATTTCAAATCTAGTCACCTAGAAATATTGCCAGCAGAAGACACCTTGACCGCAGATGCCAGAGCCAANGGCCTCCACTAGGATCCCACCTATGTTCTTATTTTCTGTGTTTATAAAATCCTACTGTAGCCCCACTCCCAGCAGCTGATGCTTAGCCAATACCTCTGCCACGGTACAGATGTTTGTACAAATGTCCAGGGATATAGCATTCCTTCTTTAGAGCTTGAAGCCAAAGCTATTATCTTAGATGTGATGACATTTTGGTATATGTAAGGTCATTTAGGTTGTGTTAGGTTTGGGGGAAGAAAGAGAGAAGAGAAGAGAGGAGGAGGAGGAGGAAGAAGAGGAGGAGGAGAGAAAGGAATCACTCTTTGGACAAAATATTTATTAACACCAACCACNGGCAGGGATCTAAATTTCAGTCCCACCAAGACAAAGCAGGATAGAGGGGACNAGGACACACTTGACTTAGGCTACGGGATAGGGACCACTCTTTCTCTGGGTAGCGGGGTGGGGCTTGCTTAATTGANGATCCATGTTACATGGCAGTAGTTGGGCTAACTGAAATCCCAGGTGGCAGAGGGCTGGGTGTGTTATTGTCCTGCTCACCACCCTCTCTGCTTAGGGTCTGGTTTCCTGGAGGCCCTTGGTTCCCTGGTGGGTTGAACAGCTGTGAAAGNGATGCCAGAAGGCTAAGCGCATCACTCTGGAGCCAGCATGCTTAGGCCATGCTGGTTTATATTTCTTCTCATGACAAGGCTACGGCTTGAAATGGATAGCTGGACTTAAATCCAAGGCAATCCTTACTGCTGAGCAAAGGTGGAGAGTTGCAGGAAANAAACCTTCCTAGCTGAGAAGGTGATGGCTGATGCAGGAAAGCTGGTCTCAAGAAAGGGCTATGCTCAGGCCATATGCAGAGTCCTGAAGGAGGGCAGATAGGACTCCAGCCTTCTTAGCAGTTCAGAGTACTCATCAGCCCCGGCAAAAGCAAAGGATATTAAGTTCAGACCTGCCTCACTTAAGCCTCGTCCTCCACTCCTCGGGAATCATGGAGGTGGGGACACTTAATGAATGGTTTAGCCAGAGGGGCCACAACACCTGGCAGTATGTATAAATCAACCTGAAATGTAATCAACCTTGACTCCTCACTGTGCCTATGAATGATGACAGCCAAGCTATCACTAGCTCNACATGCAGCTCTCAANGCGTTTCCCCACAGGAACTCTATTTGGTATGCTCACACAGGCTCTGGGCATCTGTGCAAACCAACTGGGTAGCAGAAACCCATTAAAACATATTCCACATGTTTGCATATCTAAGTCCATTGATCTGATAGCTTTTATGTGGGAGACCTTTAGAGAAGTCAGGCCATCACACCCAAATGACAGTGNCAATGATAAAGATATTGATGAAACTACCAATGATGTCAGAGAAAGCTTCCCGAGTGGAATTCCAANAAGGTGGCTGCCATTTCTTTCTGACTTTGAATGCTTTGGTGGTCTCCTAATTGAGNTAGAGATGATCAGATCTGGGGAGGATCTTAGAGACCCCCAAGCCATGCCCACTCATTTCACATATGGGGTAGCAGAGAGGCCATGCTTTAACACAGTTTATCCAGATTTTTGGCTNCAGCCTGAGTCTTGGATCTCAGTCCAGTTCTCCTGTGATAGCCCATTACTTTGCAGGAGGCCATTCCAGCTGTAGACTCTCCTGTAAGGTACCATATACACATTATTCTCTTCTAGTTTAGAGCCACCACTGTAGGAATGCTTGGGATCAGAAGATTTTATATGCAGTTGTATGTGGGACTGGGCATCTTGGGAAGAACTCAGAAGATTCTATGCATTGCCTTTCCAGCTGAATGTTACCCTCACAGTGAACATTGAGACAACTAAGAGAACATATATTAAAGGTCTCTACATCTTAGAAAAACATTCCAGAAAATGGGCATTTGAGATCAAAGAAGCAATACAAGCTTTCACAAGATTCTTTCTAAGCAACTTGTTTTAGTTAGGGTTGCTATTGCTGTGACAAAACACCATGACTGAAGAGCAAGTTGGGGAGGAAAGGGTTTATGCGGCTTATGCTTCCATATCACTGTTCATCATTAAAGGAAGTCAGGACTGGAATCAAACAGGGCAGGAGCCTGGAGGCAGGAGCAGATGGAGAGGCCATGGAAGAGTGCTGCTTACTGGCTTGCTACTTATGGCTTGCTCAGCCTGCTTTCTTTTAGAACCCAGGACCACCAGCCCAGGATGGCACCAACCACAATGGGCTGGGCCCTCCCCCATCAACCACTAATTAAGAAAATGCCCTACAGGCTGGCTGACAGCCTGATCTTATGGAGGCATTTTCTCAATTGAGGGTCCTTCCTCTCAGATGACTACAGTTTGGGTCAAGTTGGCATAAATATAGCCAGCACACAACTTAAACATGAAAAGGATCAGGGGATTCAACTCCAGAATCCGACATTCTTGCAGGGAACATCACCTCATACACACCCAGTACATAGCAGGTGATCTATAAGGAGTAAAGTCTGAGCAATCAGGGAAAAGGACCAGCATCATACATGAGTTTGTGTTCTAAACATATTATACCATATGTTCTCAAACATGTGTCAGGCATCTTCTTCATGCCAAGCGCTGAATGTGATTCAGGAAAAGGTCACAAAGACAAGGGAGGATATAGTGTTTGCACATGGGAGAAGGCTAAGGCAGCCCTTCACGGAGGCTTATTTCTAACCTGTGTATCCTGTCCTATCCAACCTTGATTTTGAGACTCATCTTGAGCCTTTTCCTTGCAGTTTCTGTACTCTATCCAGGACTCCACATGCTGTTCCACTTTGGGTCTTTCCTAATCCAAATCCTTCCTGGCTGACTCATGCTTCTCTTTGAGGTTCCATCTTAAGATCACCCAGAAAGCCCTTGTGTAACACTCTGTAGACTTGCTCTTCTGATACTGCCTTTGCTAGAGTCCGTAGCTGAACACAGGTCCTTGCCAATGTGTGTCCCTACCCTGCTATCTGCAAAGTGAAATGAAATGGGGAGGATCTCTTTCTATGTGCTGAGATGGGCTTAGCCATGCGACTTGCTTTAGACAACACAATGGGCTACAAGGCATGGTGTACCAGATCAGTTCCTAGGTCTTGGAGGTCTTACATGTCTAAGCTCGCCTTCTTGGTATTCTGTCACTGACCTTAGGAAGGTAAGCATGATCAGAGTTTCCTTGATTAGAGGAGCCAGCAAAACCCCCAGATACAAGAGCAAGCTAGCTGAGACACACTGATTCCCAGTTGTATGGTTCCAGAAGTATAAAACTGTTTATCTCACGCTGTTGAAATCTGGTGGCTTTGTCATGTGGCATTATTATGATCAGAGATATTGAATATACTGAGTCAGTCTTCTGTCCCTTCATATGTGCTGGGTACAAAGTGATGCTTAATAAATATTTCATAAATGAAGGGTGAATACGTACTAAATCCAAAACCTTATAGAATGAAGGGCTTCCAGAATGCGTCTCCTTCACAGGGGCCTGAACTTGCCATCGTCACCTATAGGAGGAGCACTGCCAGCTAGCCTGATAAAACTGCAGCTGCCCTGTTCTGGGTAGTGCGTGTAGGCATGCATGCTAGCTACTTCCCACTGAGCCAACTTGAGTCTGCTGCTGTACCTGGTGATTGGTGATGTACAACCATCAGAATACAGGAGGCCAATGAGAAAGAGACAGTGCAGGTAAGAGAGTCTCCAGTTGCCAATGCCTCTAAATAAGTGGTTCTCAACCTTCCTGATGCTGTGACCCTCTAATACAGTTCCTCATGTTGTGATGACCCCCCAACCATAAAATTATTTCCGTTGCTACTTCATAACTATAATTTTGCTACTGTTATAAATCATAAAGTAAATATCTGAGAGATAGGACATCTGATGTGTGACTCCTGTGAAAGGGTCATTTAACCCCCAAGGGGTCACAACTCCCAGGTTGAGAACCACTGCTCTAGACCAAGGCAGGAGATGAATTAGTGCAGACAGATGCAGCCAAGTTGCAAAAACACGTGACCAGTGATCCCCAGAGTTCTCCCAGCCAGCTGTTTCTAGACAGCTAACTCTCCTCCTTGAGCCTGAACTAGTGACTAGTAGACTACCCTGAGGTGCACAGGAAGTCTCTCCTGCCTATACATATTTCCACACACAATGTCAAGAGGACAAAACCAGAGAAATGAATCCAGAAGCAGGGGCTGGCACAGTGGAGGAGCATCAGCTGACAAATCAATCCACAAGCACAGCTCCTGCATTGATTGGAGGTTGCTACCCTAAGTCCTATGATTTTTACACTCACATTCACACCTATATGAGGCCCCTTAAATCATTCCTCCACTTCAGAGACCTAAATCTTGATAGCACTAGAGCTTTTTTTTAAAAAAAAAAAATAGGGTTCATTTCAATGTAATTACTCAATCAATACATCTTTATCTCCATCACCCACCTCTTCCCTATTATACCCCCAGCATCAGCATCTTTAAATCAAGGAGGTCACTAGCCTCCAAAGCAGGAGTCAGTCTGTTTAGTAGTTAAAAGCATCTGCCCAGAGTCTAGATTTAAACCCCAGTCAAGCTCCTTAACTTCTCTGAGCTTCCATTTCTTCCTTTACGAAGCGGGTGTTATAACAGGTTGCTGCTGAAGATGAAATGACAGCCTGGATGTGGCAACCTCTGATAAATGTTAGTAAAATTATAGTGATCATAATACTCAAAGATTCTATTACTCATAGACCCACATCTCTAGGTCTCTGCCCTCAGGCAGTAACATTCCTCATTAGTCACATGAGAAGGTCACATACTTCCCTCCTCCCTGCCTGAGGAGTGTGTAATTCATCCCCATTCATGCCCAGAAGCACAGTGTTCTCCATGCCTACCCATCTCTCTCATGGTGTCAACAGGCATACCCAGTTCAGGTATCTTGGCTCAATGTGGCCCTGTTCATAGAAAACCTGCAAAGAACCCAGAGCAAATGCTAAGGACATCAGGAATGGCCAATCAACAGGAGTCGACACAATGGAAAGATTGCTGGTAGCATAAGAATTAGACAGAGGACCTATCATCCCATCTCTTCACATTTCCCACTGACTCTATAAGAGAAGAGAGGTCTCCTGGAGTATAGAAAGTCTAGCAGCGGGTAAAATGTATTTAAACATTATTCACCCTCTGAAGCGGTTCCAACTTTGTGACTCAGGAAATTAGTGGGAGAGCTCCATGGCTGGGAGACTAGGAAGAGTCCAATTTCTGACGAACTTTAAATGCCAAATATGCTAAGCAGTTTGGACCTCCACCAGAGGCAAAGGGGACAAGCCTCNGAAAGCTTTCCATTAAGAAGTGCTTTGNCCAGATGTGTGTTTTAGAAGTCCAGGAGGCTGTCTGAGTTTGGGAAAGGGGAAGAGTAGAGAAGATGTGGCTGGTCAGGTATAGAGGCCCAAGGGGGAGAGAATTATCTTAACTAACTGTGTAGAACTGCCATTTGGAGACCATTCCCTGAAGGACTGTGGCAGACTTATTCTCACCCTATAGAGCATCAGCTGCTTCCAGAGACTTTGAGTTCACGGATGCTCACAGCACCTTATGCTTTAAGCTGGTAAGAGGTTACAGTCGAAGCTGCCAGTGGTTTCACTCTTAGCCCTAAAAGCAGCAGTTTGACCATCTGCATAGCACTGTGTAATTTGATGATGGCCCCCATTAAGCTCTGATATTCCTATCTGGCTCCCCATCTCCTNCTCACNGTCTAGCCCAGCCACTAGCTCCCTTGTCCTTAATAGGAAACAATGGGATGAGCCAGAACACAGGAGTTCTGGAATAGTGACAATAATGGAGATGGCCACAAAAATGATAATGTCAGCCAGGTGTGGTGACACACACCTTTAACCCCAGCACTAGGGAGTCAGAAGCAGGTGGATCCCTGAGGTCAGCCTGGAAGACATAGCCAATTTCAGACCAGCCAAAGCTACCTAGTGAGACCCTGTCTTAAAAAAAGAGAAAAAAGAAAGAAATTATCATTTTGAATTGATGATGCAAGGTGTTTTGATATGCTGGCTTGATGTGACTTAAGTTAAAACCATTATTATTGTTAAAACCAACATACAAGCAGAGTTAAGCACAAAGGCTAAGGTTGCCTCTTAGTCTGTTTTTTAAAGTTATAAAGCTCAACGGTTGGCATTGTCTGAATCCATGGACATCCAAGAAACTAGGACAAAATTCTACTTTACACTGGCTCTGAGCCCCACTGTGGTGGATCACTCACACACTTTATGTGCGTTATTTCATGGATGCCTAGTAGGCAAGGTAGACATTGGCGCCCCCATATTCTAGATGATGAAAAGATCCTCAAAGAAGGGTGAATCCATGTTCATACAGCTGGTGACAAAGCTAAGACCTGCCCCAGTGCCTGTATACTTAGCCACCATCCTGTGCTATATCCAAGTATCTACAANNATAGCACTGTTTCTACAACTCTCAGATGATTGATTCTTGGAGNCTTTCTATAGTGTAGACAATAAGGCTTTGATTAAACTGCCCCCTTAAAAAGGCAGAGCATTTGCTTGGAAAACCCAGAGCCGAGCACCAGAGTAGCTGAGTTCCTGGTGTGCCTTTAACTCCTCTGAGCTCTTGTTTTCTGGGGTAGCTGCCACCCAGTCACTAAATGATAGGCGAGGGCCCCAAGGTTCTTAGGAATCTGGAGAATGGACACTAACCAGCACTCTGAGGCTGCCTCATCCTCCCCCTCGGGAAATGTAAGCAGTGCTATCAATAGCCAACCTCCATCACTGTGGGATGACANGGTCAGAACCCAGCACTCTGTGTGTGTTATCCATCACCAGTGTTTCTTGCCATCCACGTTCATTCTTGCAGCATGCCTCCAACTAATACTTTAGTCTCCTCTCTTCCAGCCTCAGATGAGCAAATGAAGGTGCAATGAAGCTCAAATATTTTACATAAGATCATACAACTAGGAAGAGCCAGGCCTGGGATTCAAACCCAGACAGGCACTTCAGANTGAGGCTTTCAACCAACAGCCTACACTGGTTCACAAACCTAAAAAGATAAGTCCAGTTGGGCCAGGATCCCCGTGGCAGGCTATGAGACTGAAAGAGAGGTCATGTGCTCCCAGACCNGCAAGAGANTAGAAGGGGTCACATGAGGCATTAAGCTTATCTTTTTCTGAATAAGAAGGGGCCATGTTGTCCAGGTGAGGCAGCCAGAGGTTCTAGTGACACCAGAGTATGTGTGGTAGCAAGAATGAAGAGAGCTCACCGGAGAGTCTGGGCCTTGGTGATGGCTCCTGACCTCAATGTGACATCCAGTACTGGATGAACTTCTCTTGAAAGGGAACAGATGAATGCATGCTATGTGACATATTTCACAATCCAACAGTGATACGAGGCAGCTGGTTTCAGGTCTATTCAAACAGGGACTTTTTTTTTCTTGGGTTTCCTGACAATTTTCTCAGGTTAAGATAGGTATCCACATTTTCATGGGGATGGACAGCTCCAGTTAAGAGAAATGTCTTTCTTTTTTTAAAAATTAAATTTTATTCTTTAGTTAACAACACTGTATTGTTTAAGCATATTTTATTTTGAGGGTTGTATAAATCTTGGTACCATATCAACCAAGCTGGCAAAAGATAATGTCTAGACAGGGCTTCAAGCAGCCACATCCAGGCTTGGAAAACCTCTGGACAGTTGGACAGAACCAAAATGTGTTAGGGACAGAACACAACAAAATAAGAGGGGGATCCTGGCTCCCCACTATTCCAATCCCCACTAAAAGGGGCNCTTCTCACCTTCCTTCTGAGCACCCAACCATGTCTCCAGCTTCTCCTCAGATGACCTGGTCTCTAAACCTTTGTCATCTCTACCTAGATTACATTTTATCACTTGACTGATATGGCATCAAGACTCAAACACAAACCTCAAAATGCAATTTGATGGAATNGTCTAATGGGTTTTCAGTCTGATTGTGTTCCNAGGGAGAAGTTCTTCAGAGAAAATTTTTTTGTGATCAACAAATTGAGGATAATTTGTANACTATTTTCTCCATCTACTAAGCATCTTGACCGACACTGAAATTTTATGTGGCACAGATTTCCAAAGTACCATTGACCATAGAACCCAACTTTTCCATTCCAGGAAATGCTTACTAAAACCTCATAGAATATAATTCCACAAACAAAGCCTAAGTGCTTACACTAAATGTGGCCTGAATGCATGTTATCTTATCTGGCAGCAACTTCAAACTATTTGTTCATGTTACACTGTAGGTCAACTAAATTAACTGGTTATCTTTTGCATAAAGTACCATAGAAATGGTGTATATTCTGTTAAGGACATGTGCAACAAATTAAAACAAATAACACAGCGGCAGTGGTTTAGGTCAGCTTGACTACATTTCGTCTCCTTAGTTTGGGCACAGTTTGTTGAAANCATTTCAGATTTTGAATCTAGATTTTGTATTGTTGAATCTTCAAAGCCCTGTGCTATCTGCACATCCAATAAACTTATGTTCTATGTCGTCTTCTAAACCATTTATGAAAATTGAGGAATGAGAGGAATCAAGATNAAGATGTAAAGATTGTCCTCTCTATATCAAAGGTCTTCTATCCTGGCTGCTTTTTTNCTGGTGATTGATTTGGGCCTTAGAAAACATCTGGAAGGTTGGGAAGAGGCTCAATAGGCTAAGTGCTAACTGAGTGACCAAGGATGAGAATGTGAATTCAGGGTGTGGCAATACATCCCAATAATACCAGCACTTGGTGAAGAAGACAGGCAGATCCAGGGAGCTTGATGGACAGTCANTCTAGCCAATCAGTATGCTTCAAGTTCTATAAGACATGTAGTCTCAAAAAAAATATGGTGGGGAGAACAGAGAAAGACCCTTGACATTATTCTCAGGACTGAGATGGACAGTGGGACAGAACCAAAGTGTGTTAGGGACAGAACACAACAAAATAAGAGGGGGACCCTGGCTCCCCACTTTTCCAATCCCCACAGCACTAAAAGGGGCGTATTCTGAGGACACCTCCACCAGATGTTTCTCTGGACAGAATAGGTCCTGTTACCCTCATTCCCTTACTCTCTCCACCTTGCTATCCTGTCCACACTTTGACCCAAGGCTTGGCCCCTGCTGTAGCCCATTTGCCCAGCAAAGATCAGCCAAGACATCACACATGGTGAGCTCTTGCTGCCTATANAAGGGAATTGTTCANTTACAGAGAACATGCCTAAGATCTAGGGGCCTCCACATTTTAAAAGGCAGAGAACTTGAGCTGAAGGGTAGCTCCAGCTGCTGGGAACAATACAGTAACTAGAGGACGATGCCAGAGTCAAGGCCACTTTAGCTATTTCAGATTATACCCAAAGGCCCTTTCTTCCAAAGGGAGTCTGTAGCCTGACTTTCTCATCAGCCACTAGCTCANAAATAAAGACANGGAAACCTATTAATTATGAAAGCTTGGCCTTCAGCTTAGGCTTGTCTGAGCTAGCTCTTCTAACTTAAACCAATTATCATTTTGGGCATTTTTTTTTTCGAGACAGGGTTTCTCTGTGTAGCCCTGGTTGTTCTGGAACTAGCTCNGTAGACCAGGCTGCCCTCGAACTCACAAAGATCTACTTGCCTCTGTCTCTTGAGTGCAAGGATTAAAGGTGTGCGCCACCACTGCCCAGCTTCTCTTTTAACTTAAATTAACCCATTTATATTAATATATGTTCTGCCACATGATGTTACCTCTCTTCCATCTTGTACCTCCTATTTCCTCTCCGTGTCTGGCTGGCAGCTTCACTTTTCTTCCTTCCAGAGCTCTCTGTCTGCCTGGAAGTCCCACCTATACCTCCTGCCTAGCTATTGACCNTTAACTTTTTTTATTACACCAATCACAGCAACACACCTTCTCACAGAGTACAAATATCCCACGATAGGAGTCCACTCATTCTGATGTAGAGGAAGCAACCAGCCTCTCTCTATCTCTTCTCTCTGCAAATTCTCAGAGTCTTGCTTTGGGTCCTTACCAGGCTTCAGTGGAGAGAAAGAATCTGGGACTTAGGATGCAATTACTACTCTTCACTTCTGCCCTTCAGGAGGGCTACTTCAGTATTTTTGTTTCTAAAAAAGAAACAAACAAAACCTCTAAGGACCTATGATGGCCAATCTTGACTGTCAACTTGAAGACATGTCGCTTGGGAAATGGGCATCTGAGGCTACCTGTGGGGAATCATTTCAATTAGGCCAATGGAGGTGGGAAGACCTTCCCACTGTGGGTGATACCATTCCTTGGCCAGGGATCCTGGGTGGTGCAAACTGGAGAAAGTGAGCTAGGCACTGACATTCATCACCCCCTGCTCTCTGACTGTAGACGTAATGTGGCCAGCTACCNCAAACTCCTTCCTCCATGACTTCCCTGTCATGATGGACTGCATCCTCAACCTGTGAGCCCAAATAAACCCTTCCTTCCTCAAGTTGTTTTTTGTCAGGGAACTTGAACATGATGGGAAGAAGAAAAACTAAGACACCTTTTGCCTTAATATTGTGATTTCTACTTCATAGGTGGAGAAGCTGATGTTCAAATGCCTGTGGCCCCAGGTGTGAACTGGAAAAGGCGCCCCTCTGGGAAGATGTGGACTCACAGCAGACAGCTTGAGAGAGAGGAACCTCTGTGTGAACTATGGACTCAGCACAAGACCAGATCCCTTGCTTCTGCTAATGCCACAGGTACAAGGCACAAACTATACGGCCTTGGGAAGAGGCCCCACCTTTTCCACATCCTATTCTGTGAGCCCCAGCTCTTGGGCCCATCTCCTAGGACCTTCATCGAGCTACCACCCACACTCTTCTTTTCCCATTACCTCTCCTACATGGGGTCTAACCTCTTTCTGCTCACCTCCAGGGGCAACTGGTCTAAGGTCAGGTCACAGAAGACCAGAAGCACAAAATATGACATTAAGTCTCCCAATGACTTCTTGGAAAAGAAGGGAACAGCACTGAGGCAATTAAGGTGATGCCTAGTCACAAAGACCAAAGGAAGGGAAAACCAGCAATGGACTCCCTACCTCTCCTAGACCTCTACTATCATCCAGGTTGTGCTGGCCCTGGACTCCTGAGTATAGAGCTGGCCAGTCAATGTGAATGTCCAACCCAGGAAGTAGAGCTTTGGAAAGCCTCACTGATGGGCTGAAAGCACCCTTGTCCAATGACTGATAGAAGAAAATGGTCTTGTTTCTTTGACAACAGTAATATCAGTGAAACTGAATATACATAATGATGCAATTTGTTGGTAATAATTGCATGAAATTGGTTCTCAATCATTCTATCTTCATTTTCTGAGGCCTGCTACATAAACTGGGGCTTGGTTTACTTATCAATGGATGGTAAGTAACAGGATTTGAGGGCTCTAGAGTTCAATGAAGGATTCCAAAAGAATGACAGGCCATGACCTTGAGAACTGAACCAAAGACCCAGGGAGAATAGCAGAACCTGAGGGAGCATAGGATGCCACAGATTTATATTAGAAGCCAAGATTCTGGTTTTTGCCTATGAAAGAATAAGACTGCCCTATACCAGCCACCTGACATACACAAGCGAAAACAGGACNAANTATAAGGAACAATTTTTAAGCANTGAACAGTGACCAACATGGAATTATGACTGGGAGGATTAGGACAAATGAGGAGAGCCCTTGAATCACCTCAAGTTCTCCCTGAAGAAATGAAATTCCTAGTCAGTGATGGGAGAAGTGGAATTTAGAAAGAGGCTACTAGTCTTGCCCAGTGGAGGGGACAGAATCTGGAGGTCAAGGAAGCCAGGGCAGCTCAAACATGCTAGGAGAAATGCCTGAATGTGGGGGCTTCATAAGGAAGATACACTGGAAAACTTCTCAGGGGTCCCCTGGAACCTCTGGCTAAAATTCTATCTATGGTTTTTAAATAGTGAAGCTGCATAAGACTGAACTGCAATCAGGACAATTCTCAGAGCTGACCTGAAGTAGGACATTTTATAAATTCCCACCAGCTTGAGTTAAAACACATTTAGTGAGCATCTGAAATCTTCACTAGAGATCTTTGGGGGTTGTCTTAGTTAGGGTTTCTATTGTTGTGATAAAACACCATGACATAAAAGCAAGTTGGAAAGGAAAGGGTTTATTTGGCTTACACTTAAGCATTGCTGTTCCTCACTGAAGCAAGACAGACAGGAACACAAATGGCAGGATCCTGGAGGCAGGAACTGATGCAGAGGCCATGGAGGGGAGCAGCTTACTGGCTTCATCATGGCTTGCTCAGCCTGCTTTCTGATAAAACCCAGGACCACAAGCCCAGGGATGGCACCACCCACCATGGGCTGGGCCCTTCCCCATTTATCACTGATTGAGAAAATGCCTTACAGCTGGATCTCATGGAGGCAGTTCCTCAAACAAGGCTCCTTCCTCTCTGATGACTCTAACTTATGTCAAGTTGACACACAAAACCAGCCAGTACAGGGGTCTATAATATAATAGCTGTGGAGTCAAATGATCCCTGAAATAAGTAAAAGTTTCTCTTAACCTGCTCCAAAGCTGCTTAAAAACTTTGAAGTAATGAAAGAATCCCTAAGCATTGTGACTAGCCATCAGAAAAGTACCAATACTCTTTAAAGCAGTGGATCTGGACCTTCCTAATGCTGCAACCCTTTAATACAACTCATGTTGTTGTGATCCCAACCATAAAATTATTTTTGTTGCTACTTCATAACTGTAATTTTGCTACTGTTATGAATCATAATGTAAATATCTGATAAGGAGCCCCCCAAGGAGGCTGCGACCCACAAGTTGAGAACCACTGCTTTAAAGGCATGTAATGNGGTTCCAAACTCAAGAACTATCAAGTACAATGTATAGCTCCCAATTAATGATTAGTCACATCAAGAAACCAAAATGTNATCTATGACCAGGAACAAAACCAGTCAGTAGGAATAAGAAAGATGCTGAAATTAGCAGACCAGATATTAAAATAGCCACTACAAATACGCTCCATGTTCTCAAAAATGTACAGGAAAATATTGATGTGATAAGACATAGGAGAGATCCTCAAATGAAGTCTTAAAGATATATTTGAAATGAAAAATATACTACATGAGAATTATAGCAGATTAGGCCCTATAGGGAAAAGCTGTTCATTTTACATCATCTTTACCATATCTCTGGCTCAGCAAGTTGTAAAACCTCACTAAAAAAGTACCAAAACTATAATTTGACCTAACATCTCTCTCTAATATTAATAGCTATCCTCCCATGAAATGAATCATCACCAACGATGATATGATATTTTGGTAGCACTTTAAAAATTATTTCTTTGGTGACATTTGTCATACAGATGAAGTTTCTCTGAAAATTCAGTTAACTCATAACACTTACAATGTAGCACATACCATCATCAGTAAAATTCAGCCTGTTTTTCTTTCATTTTTTTCATCCATAAAAACAAACAAGGGGGGTGTTGGAGGGAGGAAAGGAAATGGGGAGATGATGTAATTATAATCTCAAAATTTTTTAAAAAATTTAAAAATGATCAAGTTGGTAATGCAAGACTGGCTCAGTAGTTAAGAGCACTGGCTGTCCTTGCAGAGGACCTAGATTGGCTTCCCATTATCCACATGATAGCTTGCAACTATCTATAACTCCAGTTCCAGAGGACCCACCGCTTTATAATGACCTCTGTGGGGACTGCATGTATGTGGTGCACATATATACATGCAGGCAAAACACCCAGGCACATGTAATAAAAATAAATAAATCTTCAAAAAATGATCAAGTGATAACACACATGAGGATATGCATGTATATTGTAAAGTGTTACATGGGATTAATTGTATGAATCTTTATAAAAACAGGCCAGATGACTTCTTCCACACTGTGCCTTCCTTTCTACATCTTTCCTTTGCCAGTGTAAAACCCACATACCTTTCAGAATGCCTGTAGGCAGAAACAATGTATTTGTAGGCATCTAATCAGAATACCTAGAGGCCATTAAATATAACCAGAGAGTAGGGACCAATCCACATTTGTCTATACCTGATTTAACAAGCCCTGAACTGTGTCAGACGTAAAACATTGGAATAAAGTAATCTACAAAGTCCTTGGCCAAGCCAAGCATTCTGTATGACCTTAAGCAATTCACTTAATATCCAAGCATCNGTTCCTCTACTAGTAAAGTGGGGACACAATTATCTACCTCAAAATAGTGTTGTTGGGGAGATTGTATGAGATAATAAATGTTGAAAGGACAGAGCACAGAGTTAGCAATCCCTTGATAAACATTCACTTTAATTGTTCTAATAAAAAGAAAGCAGTCTACATAGCATGAAGTTACTTGTACATGTGAGAGGTTGAGTCTCAGTCTGGGAGCTTTCTGATCAGTCTCAAATGAAGCATGTGTTTAACTATGTGTGAAAATTGCACCTCCATTGTGGCCTTCACTTGTCTCCCAGACAGTCCAGAAATTCCCCCGGAACATCAGTTTGCTTTCCACGCCCCCTCCAGGGGTTCCAGAGCTTTACTATGTCTGTAGGCCATGTACACAAAATAAGAATTGATTAAGGTTGCTGGGTTGAGATAACTTTGCCAGATATCTGGGTGAGACTCAGACCTGTAAGTGAGACCAGTGGAAAGTCAAGGACCTCAGGTAATTTGGTAGAGGAGGAAGTAAGGGCTAGAATACATATACTAACCTCTCTGAGGCTAATGTTCAAACCCATGGTAGTAGATTCCATAGTGGGTCCCCAGAGACGTCTGCCCAGAACCTGTGACTATGACCCTGTTTTGACAAAAGAACTTTNCAAATGTAATGAAGTTAGAGTTGAGAGATCATCCCATATTATGGCATGAGCCTTAAACTCAGTAGGTAGAGCATAAGATTCTTAACCTCAGGGTCATAGGTTTGAGCCCCACATTGGGCACCAGATAATGGNAGAATGTCACTAGCAATCCACGGAGTGTGCTTAATGGGCAAAGGAATTTATTTGGGAAAGAGTACTCAGAAGACAAAATAGAGAAATTTGTCATAGGATCCTGGAAGTGTGAGGCATGGTCCAATGCTGTTCTCTGGTGAGCTCTGCCCTGGTCTATCACAGCATCCAAAACCACGAAGTAGTGAAGAGAGAGTGGCGTATATGCATCCCAGATCTTAAAGGTCCCAAGCGCCCATGCCCCAAGGGCATGTACTTCAAGGTCATAGGCAGGCATAACAGTTACCTGCTACCTCACTTGAGACAGTGCTTCAGGGCATGGCGAGAACAACTACTCACTACAATGACCCTGTTCTGACAAAAGAAATTTGCAAATGTAATGAAGTTAGAGTTGAGAGATCACCCCATATTATGGCATGAGCCTTATATTCAAAGAAATAATGCTGTGAGAAGAGAAGAATAGACCATACCAAAGGCCATGTGAAGACAGGCAGTCAGGCATTGAATAGCCCAAGTCAAGGGCCTGGAGCCATAAGAAAGTGCAAGAGGCAGGGCAGGCTCCTTCCCAGACCTTTGGAGGNGGTGTGCCCCTGCAGATACACCTTGATTTCAGACTTCTGGCCTTCTGACAGTCTGAAAACAGAATTCTTATTTTGATACACTCATTTTATCATCNTTTGCTNTGGCAACCTCAAAAGCAAATACATTTACCTACTCAGGGCAGTGCTGTGAGATTAAGGGAACTAACTCATGTGGTGGTTTGAAAGAAAATGGCCCCAAAGAGAGTGGCAATATTAGGAGGTGTGGCCTTGTTGGAGGAAGTGTGTCACTGTAGGGGCGGGCTTTGAGGTCTCTTTTTCTCAAGCTTCCCTCAGCGTGACAGTTAGTCAACTTCCTGTTACCTCTGAGTCAAGATGGAGGACCCTCAGCTCCAGCACCACGCCTACCTGCACACCACCATGATCCCTNCCATGATGATAAAGGACTAAACCTCTGAAACTGTAAGCAAGCCACCCCCGTTAAATGTTTTCTTTATAAGAGTTGCTGTGGTCATGGTGTCTCTTTACAATAATAAAAGCCCTAACTAAGACACTCTACAAGGTAATTAGAACATGGTGAGTGCTGTGAAGTTAGTTTAATAACTATGAAANTAAATTACAAGTCCATAGCACACAAGCAACAAGTTAACTGCACATGCCTTGCAAGAGATTTGAAACTGAAGGAGATATAATGGGAAGATGCTGTGGAGTAGGCTGCTCAGGGGACTTCCANAGCCTCTTTAAGACTCATCCCTCTGATCTCTTATCACCAAGGTCCCTCCCACAGAATGTCTGTCTCCCTCATACAAATCTACCCATGTAGGAGGCACCAATCAATGACCATTCCTTTGTCAGGCCCTTCTGCTTTCTCTCCAGCAGACTAGGTTAATGCCTTTCCCAAATTCTCAGACCCTCTCACCTGAGCTTTCTTTTCTGTTTCTACTTTGCCTCCTCTCCCTAGGTTATCCATACACTTAAGTATAAACTCTTTGTAGGCAGGGTCCATTCTGATTCTTATCCTACTCAGTGCTTAACAAAAGAGCCTGAGAGGCTACTGGACAAGAGCCCGTGAGAGAGAAGGAGCATGCAATAGAAGAAGAACCAGGCACAGAGGCTGCCATAGGCAGCTTGGGGTCAAGTGATAGGCACACAGGACTAGATGCCAACTGGAAGAGGGAGGATGGTATGGTTTGGAGTAGCAAAGATGGATGTAACACTTTGCCCTAGAAAGCATTTCTGAGTTACTGAAATGCCCTTCCTCTGCCTTAACAGATCTTGGAGGGCCACCAGANACTTTATCCCCACCTCAATACCACCCCAANACTGGGAGCAGGTACTAACCTTCACTAAGGTGAGCTAAGGCTTGATGAGAAACTCCNAGAAAGAAGGGTGAAGCAGAGAGGCAAAGGGGTCCCCAACTTTCTAGATTCCCATGAGAGTATAGGGATGACCATCCTCTGGACCATACTCTCCTTCTAGAGAGACACAGAGGAGTCCTGATATGTCCTGTGCTGTGTGCAGCCATGAGAGACCNGGAATAGTCTTAGCCAATGGAGGGGCTTCTGGAGACAGAGTAGAAGAGAATCATGGTATGCTATACCAGTNTTTACCACNCATAATCTCATTTTCCTTCTCAACATCAAGTGTGCCACACTGTGATTATAGCCTTCATTTTACAGAGGAAANCTCAAATTCAGGTGCTAAGTCAAGAACGGTCAAGGCAGCGCTAAGCTAGACCCCCCACTTCCATGAGTTCTGTTAGTGTTAAATTGGCAATGTAAGTGTCCCATATGCTTATGCTTAATGCCTGTTGCCTTCCTTCGCTGAATACGGTCTGTATTTCACANCTGTCTTANCTGTCCTGAGGACCCAGATCTGCTGCTGTGGTTTGAGCATCAGGACTCTGGGTGCAGGACTAGGCAGAAGTCCTGGAGTCTGCAAAGNGGTGATAGCTGGNGTATGGAGGAGATGAGAACAGAGAGGGTGATGTTTGTCACTGCCAAGCCCACTATCACCCCTGAATGGACCTGACAGTCAGTGAGGGTCTGGAGGTCCCTGAGGTTGCCAGCAGCTTCTGCCAGGTTGGTGGTCATTGTTGCCCCTCCTTGGGAAGTCTGTAAGGACTCCAGATATATCCTCAAATGTTGTATCTTCAAAGGAATCAGAGAGCCTGATCAGAGAAGAAATAAACACAGACAGAAGGCAGGAGGCATTTATACTGTAAGTGGGGTGGCCTAAATTAGTGAACCCTTTGCTTGATTATTATTTGGACATGTTTTTGTTACTTTGTCCTTTTATCCAAGGATCAGGATATATATATATATATATATATATATACACACACACACACAATCACACACACACAGAGAAAGAGTCAGAGAGACAGAGACAGAGAGAGACAGTCAGACATAGAGAGACAGAGAAAGAGCAAGAAAGAGAGGGGGGAGATGACAGATATAGGTAGACAGATCCCATATGTCTGGAAAGGCAAAATTTCTAAAAGACTGTTCATGGTGGGGGCACCACTACATAAAAAACCTTGATCTCTCAGTGTCTCATTTCATAAACTTTGCCTAATTTGCTTCCCTCCCTCAACACTGAGAGAGGAAAAGAGAAGAGAAGCAGAACTTCTGGTGGCCATCTTAATTGGCACAAGCCTTTTTAGGAAAGGCTACCCAGAACAAGTTCTTGTAGGTAGAAACAAACAAACAAATAAAAAAAAACATTGTCCAGCCTCATCTACAGGCAGATTGTCATCTACTAACACAGGAGCCCGTTCCCTAGAGTGCCAGAACTAGAAGGAGAGTGTGCACACTGGAGAGTGGGGACTGTTATGGAAGATGCACAGCCCTGAGGCCACAGAAATGGTTCCTCCAATGCTCTCCTTCCTATGGTCCCCTCTAGGATGAGACACCAGAAAGACACTCACCCGGAACTGCAAGATGCCAGCATACTGCTCAGGGACACTCTGATTCTGGGGGCAACTTAGCTCAAGATGTCCTCGTGCAAAGTCACAGTTTACAAAGCAGCCAAGAACCAGCAGGGCCCTAAAGCAGATAGCCCACGGTAGCTGCATGAACCTGCTGCACAGTGCACATTTCAGTAGCATCTACTGAGGACTTCTGTGTAAGGAGTGTCTGGCCCCAATTGCTGTCATCTCTGGGTTGACAGACTAGTTTTGAAGGAATAAATTATATATTGAGGAGGAGGAGGAGAAGGAGGAGGAGGAGGAGGAAGAGGAGGAGGAGAGAGGAAGAAGAGCAGGGACGAAGAACACCTGCCCACAAGGCTGGAATCCAAACTGGATGCCAACAACTGAGCTATATTCCTGGACCACCTCTAGGTTTCCCAAGTGCCCCATCTCCAAGAATTTGGACCCAAATACAGACAACTTTTTCTAAATTCTACCTTTGCAACAGATTTCTGTTCTTGCCCATTCAAGATCTATACCCTATGCTTGTGCCTCACCCGATGGCCAATTGTTTTCCATTTACTCCAAAATGAAACTGAGTCAATGAAAAGCTTTCTTGGATCCTATTCTGGTGGGTCTAATTGTGTCTCACAAATGACTTATCGTGGCTACTGAAACAGAATAAGCACATTTTCCCAAAATAAGATTTAGACATGTAAATTGGTTCTCAGGACAATCTGGCCACTTAGGCAAGGTGTAGCATCCTCAAACATCCTCCCCCCCACCACCGAAGGACCAGCTTTCATGAACTTTCAGCAAATGACAGAGCAGGTCATGGTGGAGTTTAGGGTTTGCTGCCGAGTGTCCATTTGTGGCTCATCTATCCCTTCCATACTTAGGATTTCTGGGTCTCTTGTTTACCAAAATGCACTCTGGCTATGCCAAGCTCACNGATGGCCTGGTGTGGGTTTCCAGACCCTTCGAGAACCTACCTACCACTTCCTGGCACAGGTGCAGTCTTTCAGCCTTGGCAGAACAGAATGGCAATCACTGTGCAGCTTCTTTCGGGNCAGATAGAATTATCATTCTGACCAACAAAGACAAGGAGCAAAACAACAAACAGAAACACCCATACCTACAGCAACCATGTTTCCCATACATCCAACCTGAACTTAAGAGGACAAATGTAGATAATATATTTAAAGCCAGGGTCATTCCAAAAAANATGGTGCATAGCTGCATATATTTTATTTCCCATTTCCTTTTACAGCTCAGGTAAGTCAGAATCTGGGAGAACTCTGTGTAGATATTGAGAAATACCAGAAAAGCCTTTCTTTAGATTTTTCTATTAAAAATGAAAACACCAGCCTGTTACAGTGGTGTTTAAGGTCAGCCTGGTCTACATAGTAAATTCCAGGACAGCCAAAGCTACGGAGTGATACCCTGTCTCAAAACAAACAAACAAAAATTAAAACACCCCCTTTTATAGGAGACAGCTCAGATTTTTTTCCTAAATATCTTGTTCCTTTTTATTTCCCCCACTCTTCCTCACCATTCCTAGTCTCTGATACAATGCCTCCTTGGCTTTCCANNCTGAGATGGGGGCTGGGGTGGTGACGGGAAGCAGCGGTGGTCTTGGTACCAGCAAACACCAAATAACTCTATCTTTGCATAGACATAATCCCCCAGGATTTAGGTGTGTGACAATTTCTGTGTCAACAGATTCTAAGATTTTTTAAAAACAATATAGTCTTGGCTGCCATGTAGTTTAGAAGAGGCCCTTGTGGATTTTGCACGAAGTTGGGATTCACAACTCTGCCCTGCAGGTAGTGATAGTAATTAATGAGACAGAAAACAGAATCTACAGCTTAGATTAACTTTACCATGTCCCTAGCATGTTCCTGAAAACTCTTGGATAAGGTTTGGGGAAGATGGATTGTACTTAGAGTTAGACATTGTCTTTTAAAAGAATTGTTGGTGCATTTAACACAATTATGANTACTTCTGTACAGTAATTAATAGCTTCTTACTTTACATGTCTCATGAGCCTGGTTGATGTGGGGCAGGGTATTAGAGATACATTAAAATTTGTTCCCAGCAGATAGCATTTCTTGCCATGTCCGATAAAGCCAAGTGGGACCTCAGTATATTTGGGTTGCAGCTGACATGTGTATTTCTTGGGGGAGGGTGCTATAGTTGCTCCTTAGACATGAGGCCTTCACCATCTGGAAAACGGGAATGTGGGAACTCACCCAGTTTGCCTCTCATAAGAATTACTGATGCTAAGACCAGTGCAGTGTTGTGAAGTTTGGGCTTTCTCTTGTTTCTTGATGTACAGCTCCTGAAGCCCCCAGAATTGCCCACAGTTTGATGATGGTCTTTTGTGTGCTGATGAGGTGAATGGTGATTAGTGTCCCTCTGGGCAGCTTCAGGACTGGGGTCAGTTACTGGGAAGATCAAGACACAATTAGAGAAAGTGAAGTCTTTCTACCCCATCCCCTTCTAGAGAATAAAGTAGGGATAAAGACTGAGTCAATCACCAAAGGCCAGTGGTATAGTCAATTATGCCTTTGTAATAAGCCTCAATAAAAACCCCACATCAGAGTTTGGTGTGTTTTGTTGGAGTTAAACATGTAGAGTAGCAGTTCTCAGCCTTTGGAGGTTGAACAACCCTTTCACAGGGGTCACCTAAGACCACCGGAAATATCAGATATTAACATTACCATTCATAACAGCAGCAAAATTACAGTTATAAAGTAGTGGAGAAAATAAATTTTATGGTTGGGGTCACCACAGCATGAGGAGCTGTATTTAAGGGTCGAAGCATTAGGAGGGTTGAGAAACACTGATGTAGAGGTTCCTGGAGAGTGTGGTACAACTGGAAAGGGTATAGCAGCATTTACTTTTTTTCATTACTGTGATCAAATAATTGATAAAGCAAGTCAAAGGGAGAAGGATTTATTGTAGCTTAAAAGTTTACTATGGCAGAGGATGGTATCAGCAGCTTGAGGTAGCCAGTCACACGGCATCCACCATCAGGAAGCAGAGATGAACTTTCTCCTTTTCACTCTGTCTGGAATCCCAGCTCATGGAATAGTATCATCCACACTTAGGGTGGCTCTAGAAATTCCTTCACAGATATGCCCAGAGGTTTTTTAAAGGTGATTCTAGACCTTGTCAAGTTGACAATCGATATTCATCATCACAGCTTCCCAGATGTCTCATCTGTTATAATATCCCCTTTTCATCTTTTTTTTCAAAGATTTATTATGTATAGTGTTCTGCCTGCATGTATGCCTGCAGGCCAGAAGAGGGCGCCAGATCTCACTATAGATGGTTGTGAGCCACCATGTGATTGCAGGGAATTGAACTCAGGACCTCTGGAAGAGCAGCCAGTGCTCTTAACCACTGACCTATCTCTCCCCACCCCCTTTTCATTTTTTTATAATAGCTTTTATAACATGCATGAATCAAATGTTTCCCTGAGTTTTGTGAGTTGCTCTAGATAATTAACAGAACAAGGGTCACAGGGAGCCTGGTGGACCTCTGGTGTGACTTACTAACTAAATAAGAATAAACTATATACTAACTTAAGTCTCTGTGGTGGTCAGAGGTCCCTGCAGTGTTCTTCCTATCCATTGTTGTGTGTATATTACACACAGCCACAGCCCTTCCAACTGAGACACAATGACATGTAGAATGTCAACATGTACTCTTAGGGGGCAATGGCTACCTCTTGTGTAACCTAGTCAGGAGCTTCATTCAGGGTCTCTACAAGCCAATCAGGACTCAGAAATTCCAATATTCTAGCATACTCCTAGATATTCTGCNCCTACTCTGGTACAGCTGCAGATGAATAAGTCAATGTTTTCATAGCCCCTATTATTTAGCTTCTGGTCCACTTATAATAGAAAAACCAAATTAGGAGAGGCTTCGGAAGTCATCTAATATAGTATTTTTCAAAATAAGGGTGGAATTCTTTCATCAAATGAAATCCTACAGAGACACAAGGATGGAATCTTGAGTCTGTGGGTTAGATGACNTCACCTTTTTGAAAGGTTTCTCACTTNATTGTTTGAGAACACCAATTTTACCCAGCCCCCTTGTTTTGAGGTGTTAAAAGTAAAACCCGCTCATCCATTCACTCACTAAAATTGTTATTTAAGATTGGCTGTCTGCTGGGCTTAATTGGACACATCACCAGAGGGAGCCCCTGACCTCTTGGCTCTTACACTCTACTGGGATATAAAAGGATGTTCCCCGACACTGCGAAGAGTTATTGGGTCAGGGCCGTATCCAAGGGTTATCACAGCACTCAGCCTTCCATGCCTGCATCTGCTTGACCCAGTTCAGATCTTGGTGCAGGATGAACAGGCATACTGTGAAACACAGAAAAACTCATCCATTTGTGGCTGCAGGCATGACCCGAGGGTCGTCTCCACTTGTCAAATCTTGTCTGTCTTCCACACTCTAACCTGAGCATCCAGGAAGGAAGCCTTCCCTGAGTGCCTGGTCTTCACTGAGTTCCCNTCATCTAACTACTGATCCTCAACCTACCCCCAGTGGACTACCTANTTTCCTCTAACTGATGCTTGTCTGATTATCACTACTAGAGGACCTATATTCTTTTATTTTTAATTTGCCACAAAAAAATTAATGAAATGATTTACTAGAAATAGGAATTTTTAATAGGTATACTAAGTAAAGCCTCTTTTTGAAAAACATCTTCAGATAATATAGAAAGGGGACTCTTTGGTCAATTGCTATAAAAGTATTTCTAAATATTGGCCCTCAATTTTGCTCCAGCTCAGTATGTGCTGCTAGTGACCTGTCATGGAATGGCCCTGTCCTCCAAGCAACATGAGCACGAATGTCCCTGTTTGGTGCCGGTATTTTATTCCCAGGATTAACATTGGTGGGACACTGCTTAGCTCCCTCCATTATCTCTCTGTGTGTAATTAGTTCAGCCTGATTCTTGGCTATTATTCATCACAAGTGCAGGCACACTTCCTCAGGAGAGACCAGGTAAAATAAAAAAAAATAATTTTTACCTGTTACAAGAACTCATTATAATAGTTATTTCTTATGTCTGCTGGTGATTTTTCTTCTGGTAGGCATGTCTTCCTCAGGTCTAACACCATTTTCTTCTCAACAAGTTTCTCCTACCACGTATACACTGGTAAACATATTTAAAGCCACACCAGAGCATGGTCTCACTCCATTGTTCCTTCAAGCTTAAACAACGATCCTTGCTGCTTTTGCTGTGATTCAGGCTCGTGGCCCCCTGACCAAGTTCTGGTTCACACTTAGATCCCTCTGCAAGACTGAAATCATGGCATCTTGTGACAAGTGACGTGCATCCTGGTACAAAACACCCATCACAAGATCCTCTTACCACAGGGATGTGGTAGTACACACCTTTAATCCCAGCACTTGGTGGACAGATCGCCAAGTATTTGAGACCAGCCCAATCTACATAGTGAGTTTCAGGTCAGCCAGGGCTATGTTGTGAGATCCTGTCTCAAAAAAACAAAACAAACAAGACCCTGTTAACCCTCCAAACTTCAGAACAAGGCCACATACGTGTGTAAATAGCTTATATTTAAATAAGTGTTCCTAAATAGCTGAAGGAGAATCTAGGCCAAAATATGCATGTCTCCTGCATGTTACAAGCTGTGGAAGGCACTGGCTCATTCTCAGATTAGCACTGCTCTTTGAAAAGAACCAGATGGGTCTTGGTTGTATTTGGAAATTCACAGTGGCAATTGTAACTGAGCAGTGTTGACACAGCTCTATAAAACAAAGCTATGGAAATGGGAAGAAAACAGCTGACTGGAATATAAGACCCTGCAGTGTGCAGCCTGAAGGTATCCTTCCTGTGCAGGCAGGTTGGGGGAAGAGGGGTGCATTTTTCTCTACAGCCTGTTGTACACATTCCTGTGTATTGTTCTTCAGATCAGAAATCTTTTGTATTCAGAGCGCTTAATCTTCACTGGCTCCACGGTGGCTGTGCTCAGCTTATCTACAGGATGGGTGCTCGAGAGTGTACTACAATGGTAAAGGGTATTTGTGTCACTCGGTCCCAGTGCCTCAAGCCAAAGGAGGTGTCTGAGTGTCAACTGGCTACTGATGATCAAGGAGCATCATGGGAGTGGGGCGTCAGGGAGTCCTAAGCAGAAACTGAGCTAGCCACCATGTAACACTGGCCTCCCAGCTGCAGGCAGAGTTTTCTCACCTCCCTTGACAATGCTTTATTTAATATGTTAGGGATTATTATAAAGCTGAACATGGAACTTTTTAAACATGGGAGAAGGACAGACTTTGGATATACCTACTANGTATGCACCTCTATTCCTAAGCCTGTGTTCACTGATGGAGCTTGGGCATGGTTAGCATGACTACACTGCAAAACCGGCACATGGTATAAAGTAGGGGCTACATCATTTAAAAAAAAATTTGCTAGTTGCTAAACAATTATCAGCACTCCACTAGATGAGCTTGAGAAAGCAGGTTGACTGCTGCTCTATAATTACAGGTTGACGTGTCCAAAGTGATTTCTGTGAAAACAGAGAGTCCAGTCTCTGGTGAGAATCCTTTGCGTTACCGTGATTACCAACCTGATAGGATTGAGAAAGGCCTGAGAAGTAAAGTAAGGCAGACCTCTGAGTGCATCTACAGTGGTATTTCCAGGGAGGACTAGATCCTGTGGGCACTGGCCTAATGAGGGGCTGAAGCCATTGATGGTTTCAAACTAGAAATAGGCTACTTGGAGGTGGGACAACTATGGAAAGGAGGGTCCTAGTTAAAGAAAATCAGCCACTAGGAGAATGTCATTCAGGACTCTGTCTTGCCCTGGTTACTTCCAGATACTGCTTCCTGCCTGCTGTAATGGGAGCAGCTCTGCCACGCCCTCCCTACCAGCACAAACCTCCAAAACCATGAACTAGCACCCTTTCCTCCTTTACCTGGCTCCTGCCACGTGTTTGATCACAGCAATGACATAATTAGCACAACAATGTTTCAATGCATTTAGAAAGGAGTTGATCACTGACGAAGTGGACAGAGGTAAATATATTTTCACTAATAAAAGGNTAGTTGNATGTAGGGATTTATATGTTTACCCCAAAGACTTGAAGACAAAAGAATGACTTCTCACTTAGCTACGAATTGACTTGTTTCCAAAAGCAAATATTTAATGTAGGACTACTGGGGAAAAGAGAAGATAGACAAAGGAGTCCGATCTCCATTGTCAATGTTTTGTTATTAATTTTGGAGAGAAAATTTCTACATTTAATTTTATTTTTTATGAAACTGAGATGTAATATGTTGTATGTTAGTCCAGTTTTCATTTTGACAATTACTAATGTACACTTTGTCAATAAACTGTAAATGCAAAAGTACATTTAATTATTGCAAAACATGCTATTACCATGAGTCAACCAAAATTTATTTTCAAGACTATTTCTGAACTTTCGTGACTTTTCAAGTTTCTATGACTCTAACCNTTGCCAGAATTACTACATTATAAATCCTAGGAATTGTTTGCCCAAGTTAGGAATAGAAATAGAATTGAAGCCTAAAAATGGTCCGTACTAAAATATTGAGAGCAGTGCAGNACTTTCTAAGAAAGGATTAAAGACATTTCCTTAGAGCATGAGANCTATGTGGGTAGAGTGTTCATGACGTAGGCACGAGGACCTGAGACTGGATCTCCAGAGCCCACATAAAGCAAGCATGCATCTGGAACCCTAGTGCTGTGGCAGAGGTAGATCCACAGAGATTGCTGGCTGGCCACACTTGCTGAAGTGGTGAGCTCCAGGTTCAGAGAGAAACCATGTTTCAAATACTAAGTTGGATCAGAATAGAGGATGACAACTAGCATTGACCTCTGACCTCCAAAAGCACACTCATAGTACAGGTACATACATGCCTGTCCCCTACAAAGTATGTGTGTGTGTGTGTGTGTGTGTGAGTGTGTGTGAGTGTGTCTCTGTGTGTGTATGTGTGTGTGTGTCTCTGTGTGTGTGTGAGTGTGTGTGTGTATGTGTGTGTG
>LZPO01117025.1:48653-59779 GCA_001675575.1 Neotoma lepida
TAGACATTGAACTCGGGTCCTCTGCAAAAACAGTGCAAGCTCTTAATTACTGAACCATCCCTCTAGCCCCTAGAATGCCACTTTTCATAAATATGTAGTACAAAATGGCAGAAATGTGTTTAGAGCCATTTCAGAAATTGTTGAAAATTCTGTTCTAATCTTCAGCTGAAATTAGTTTCATATTTCTATGATACTCAAGTCTGCAACTAAACATCAGCTTTTAAAATCAAATATCCTAATGCCAACACAGTACAAAGATATATGAACTTGATACTTAGGGCTGAGGATTGATGGTGGGAAATTATTAAAAGTCTTTGTTGTTCATAATGTTAAGTCATTATGTTTCTATAGGAGCAGAAAACCTTGTGTGCTCTGTAAAACACCACAGCTCCTAGCATACAGCAGTCTGGAATTTGAGGCTAGATGTTTCAGNAAGCATTTGTTGGTACAGCATGATGTGATGGCACACACTGCAAAATGCACATGTGTGTTCAAAGCCAAGGTTACACAATGCAACATGGTGAGTGCAGTGCAGCCAGGACACCTTGGATTCATTACCCATTTACTTTAAATTAATTTTTGCTCATCAAACATTCAGCAACATTTTTGGCCACCTAATTGTTCATGACCCCAACAGTCAGTTATGTGACCCCACGTATGGGTTGTGACATAGTGTCGTGTCTGTGGGTAGACTTCAAGCAGGACCTCACAGAATAAGACATAGTTGACCAAATCCATTGTTAAGAATTTATCTTAACAAGATAGAATTTTTATCTCTCATGGATTCATTGACTTTCAATAGAGTTTTCACATTTTCCGTTACAGTCACATCTCTAGGCTAATGTGACCTGCTATTTCCCTTAGTAAAGTTTGATAGCTACTATGTTTTATCTGTGATGCTGGTACACTTTCCTGGGTGGTTTCAGGTGNTTCAATTTGACTAGCAAAACCCACCTCTTTATGCACACCTTAAAACCAGTCCACAAGAGTGGGAATGGTTGAACAAAATCAGTGGTTTAAAAAGCTTGAAGGTTTTTTTGCTATCTAAATTTAGATTGGCATTCTCACAGAAGATTCTAAGCACACGTCTTCATTATTAGATCAGATATCTGCCTTCCAGGAAACAGTAAGGAATGTGACTCAACTTCAAGCTCTTGAAGACAAGGACAGCATCCTTCCCCTCTGTGTACAGAGCCACAGGGCATTGTATCATGAACAAATAGATACTTGATGAATGTTCACTGACTGGCTGAATGGATGAATTCATGGATGTTTCCTCATTTGTAAAATATGTAGTGATAAACAAATAGATAAATACATAAAGCCCGCCTCCCCCTCCTATTGAGTAGCTGCTACTATTCTGATGTTCCGACCACATCTCTAAGAAAAGATGGATCAAGTGGCCCCCTTTCTTCCTCCCCGCTCTACTGCCTTCTTTGCTTGCCTTAAGGATCCTTCAAGTGGGGGAAGGGAGCCAAGGGAAAGCACACCCAGGAAGTAAAATCAAGGTTGGCTGTAAACAAGAAAAGACCTCTCTAAAGAAGGTATGCACCTTGAGAGTGTTCCCAGTAAGAACAGGTAGCCCTTAACTCAGTGGTTCTCAACCTTGCTAACTCTGCAACCCTTTAATACAGTTCCTCATGTTGTGGTGACCACCCTCAACCATAAAATTATTTTTGTTGCTACAGTTATGAAAACTGTAATTTTGCTACTGTTATGAATCATAATGTAAATATCTGACATGCAGGGTATCTGATCTGCAACCCCTGTGCAAAGGTCATCCCACTCCCCTAAGAGGTTGTGACCCACAGGTTGAGAACCGCCACCTTAGCTTGTAATGTTTAAGATGGAGGTGAGCTCCCATGGGTTGATTGTCCATCTCTATGGAGTGGCGCTCCTGACTCACTCCCAGCTGCCTTACCTACTTTCTGACCCCAGGAGCTGCTGCACCGCCACTAATCNGTAACAGTGCAAATATCCCCAGAGGGCCCCAGAATTTTGGTGTCCACCTTGAGGTGCCAGTCATGAGGACATCTCTCTCTCTCTGTGGAAGCTAGAGTCTGGTGTTGCAGGTCCCAAATATCAGACTAGAAAGAATTAGTGGGTACTCTGGTCAGTGGCCCTGTGTATAGTAAAATGCCCAAGTAGTTCCAGGGGTTCTTGGCCTGCTTAGCCTGCCTCAGGTGAGCCCTAGAACATTCCTTCTAAATATCCTTTTCTTACAGACTCTCATGAACCATAATTTCAGTAAGGGTGACTATTCCCTTCTAGCCCACTCTGCCTTGACACTTCCCACCTGGGGAGATGGCAGCCTCAAGTTCAAAGTCCAGAGTCCATGCCCACTCCAACTTCACCATTAGTTCCCATGCTTTAGAAGCAACTCTTCNGTTTCTCACCACTGTAAACATTTGAGAACACATTTGGGTAGGAAAAGGGTCTTAAAATAAACATACATTAGTTCCTCTAAGGTCCCTGCAGTATTTGCATCTTAAAGGAGTCACAGAATATATGCTTCATTAAATGCTCATAGAGGTAGATTTTTCTCCTCATTCTGTGTTCTCCATCCCACTGCCACTTCATGGAGCGCTCCCTTCAGAACCACAGAGCCCATGCCTTCAAGTTCACATGGCCAGGCTGTCAGGGTATCCATACCCCCCACTGCATGCCTACCTCGACACCATCCCAGCCTTTACAAATACATTTGGATGGGAAAGAGCTAACCTTCCTCTGCTTTGTATCATGTTCACCTTTCAAAGCTCAAGACAGACTAGCCCTCCTCCCAGGAGATTGCTCAGATCACTTATCTTGCCTCCTGGCAGAGTCACCTCACCTCAGAAGAGGTACCATGAGGACTTACAAGCTTCTGTAGAGGATGAAGGTTTAGTGCAAAACATGCTTCCATGAAGAAAAAGCCCTGACTTTCATGGCCAGTGCTTGNCCCCTCTTCAAGGTTATAAACTGCAGAGAAGGCAGCTGGATGGAGGCTTTCCCTGTGGAAGAAATTGCTAGCTTCTTAGTTACTCCAAAAGACCAAGCTATGTAGGTAGACACCCGGGTGACATGTGAAAACAACTAAGTTAATCAGAAACNTATTCTAGGAAAAACATTTGATGATAAACACCAACGCTAACCATCTATATGCTTATGACAAAATAATTCCATTCCTGCACATTACATAATACGTGTGTTTAATTTAATGCACAAAAGACATGTAGGATAACATTCATAGTATATTCAAAATAGCCCACAGCCGAAAACTACTCAAATGGCTGTATACATGAGCAAATAAAACAGAGGCGCATTCTTATGGTAGAATGGTATGTATCATTGAGAATGGACAAAGAAGTACTACGTGCTNCAACACCAGTGGGGTTCACAAACAAAGTACTGAGTGAAAAAAATCCAGACACAAAAACTATGACTCCATTTACAAGACTTTCAAAACTGGCCAAAAAAAATAAAATAAAATAAAAGAGCAATCTATGTGTTAGAAGTGGTTTACTCTGGAGGTGAAGCGATTTATCACCGAACAAATTACANCCCTAATAGTTAAATCAATTCTATTCTTTTCCTATTGATTGTTTTGATGGTCAGGAGAAAGATTTACAAAAGAGTTTGAAATGTAATAAATTCAATTCATTTCTAAACAAGGCTCTATTGAGTACCTCCCTATAGATAGAGGTTGCCATAAATCAGAAGGGCATAGAGAGAATGAGATAAAATTTCCACAATCTAGGATATCATAGTCCATTGGCTAAAGTCACAATTAGACAGTCCCATTTTTCTTTACCTCTCTCTTGGCAGGTACCNAACCTGTCCAAGAATCTTAATTCAAAGATACCCTCACCCCGTTGGATCTGAAGACGACTCCACAATGAAGACCCTAGCTCAAGCTGACATTTGGTAGTAGGCACAATCTCCAAGACTACAGTTGGCATTTCTGGCACAGAAATATTTAATCATATCCAAGCTGCATTCCATACACCAAACGTCACTTCCTGCCTTTNTAGGAGAGGGTCAGAAGCTGACCTGAGAGCTGGATGTCTTCCTCTGGCATTCTTCAGAGAGTTGTTAGTGTCCCCCAGTGTCCAGAGACTAGTAAACTGCTCANATACNGAAGTTTCTAGAATCCTAGTCTCCATATAACTCCTCCCAGCACCACACTGGCAACTGACATGCTAAGAACTACTTCATTCTCACAGAATGAAGTANCATCCATGCTTTTACATCTCATATCACAAGACTCAAACCAGGCTTATTACCCAATATAATAAACCAGACAGAAGCCTTCCCCCTTGATCTGTGGGATCTCACAAAACCTTGGCCAGGACCTAGTTGCCTCCTGATCTCTCCCATCTGGAAACACNCAGAAGCCCCTGGGATGGTCTGCAGCCTGGGAAATAACAACACCTAACAGTGTCAGCAACTCTAGCAAATATCTATCGTGAGAAACNAGATCTGNATGAGACTCCAGAGAGTACCCAGGCCCAGAGACACTCCTTATCTTTCACCAACTTTGATGAAGAGACAAAGGCCAAAGGGCTAAAGTCTATTCCTTAAGGTCACACTGTTCCAAAATGTCAAATTGGGGGGCAGGGAGGAAGCANCAAAGAGACTTGGGTCTCCAGAACCTCCATATGCACTTGAATGTGCATATGTGCAACATTCAAGTTAGATGAAGCAAATGCCTTCCTTCCGCACTCTGAACCCAGACTCTGTGGAGTGCCCTAGGGACTCTGTGCCAAATCAGACCAACTCTTAGAACTAAGGAAATTTAGATGCCCAGGANGGGAGACCTTGCTTGTACTCTGNTGTAGTTGAAAGGCTGCAGTATGAGCCTTCTTCTTAAACCTGGGCCCTTCCTTACACAAGTGCTTGGTTGAGATGCCCTTTCCCAGGGCTGTGACTCCTCCCTCATCAAGAGGTCTCTGGAAGGGAAAGAAGCACCCAGAGTNTTGTGAAAGTTTTATACAAAGCCAATATTTTCTTAAAACACCCTACTGATAAAACTTAGGGCAGTAATACTGTTTTATTTTGGGTTACTACTGCTATGATGATGAAATACCATGACCAAAAGCAAGTTGNGGAGGAAAGGGTTTGTTTGGCTTACGAGTCTACACNCATAGTCTATCACTGAAGGAAGTCAGGACAGGAACTCATATAGGGCAGGGACCTAGAGGCAGGAGCTGATGCAGAGACCATGGAGGGGTGCTGCTTATTGGCTTNTTCCCTGTGCTTTGCTCAGCCTGCTTTCTTATANAACCCAGGACCACCAGCCCAGGGATGGCCCCACCCACAATGGGCTGGGCCCTCCCCCATCNATCACTAATTAAGAAAATGNTCTANTGATTTGCTTACAGCCCAATCTTNTGGAGGCATTTTCTCAATTGGGGTTCACTCATCTCAGATGACCCTAGCTCGTGTCAAGGTNACATAAAATTAACCAGTACAAATACATTGACAGTCATCTTTTCACTTCCAAGCTTTGNTGGACTCCCTGGGGATGTAGTTTAGAGTGGTAGTCCACAGAGGAGCACCTAATGATGCCTACTTACATCTTCATTCACATAGACTAAGATTCCTAGACAGCCATGTGTTCAAACTAAACATTGGCCAAAGGCAGAGAAGTAATAGGAAAGGTTGCTATAGGCTTTCTTTTCTACTTTTATTTTTTTAGATTTATTTGTTTTATGTGTATAAATGTATGCGTGTTTGTGTATGAGTGTTTGCCTATATGTATGTGTATGTACTGGGTACATGCCTGGTGTCTGTAGAGTCCAAAAGAGGGCATCATTACTGGAATCACAGATGATTGTGAGCCACCATGCTGGGAACCGAACCAGGATCCTCCTCAAGAGTAGTAAATGCTCTTAACCACTGAGTCTTCTCTGCAGGCCCAGGCTGTATATTTACCTTTGTCATCTTCTGTCTCATGGAGGCCTCAAGGAGGCTTCCTCTCAAGATGAGCTATNTGGCTCTAGTACTATTGGAGTTTGGGAATTCCCACCCCTATTTTCCAGCCCTCCCATTTTGTCCAATTTTATTGTTGCTTTACTACTGTTATAATTTGGATCATAAATGCCACCCACAGGTTTTTCACATTTTAAGGGCTTGTTCCCTGGCTGGCAGTGTTGTGGGAGAGGTTGTGGAACTTTGTTATTGGATGCCACCTAGTTGGCAAAAGGAAGTCACTAGGGAAGGGACTTTAAGGTCATAGCCCAGGTCCTAGTTCTGGGACCCTTTCTATTTCCTGGTCTACTGTGAGGTGAACAGCCACAACTTCATATTCCTACTGCCATAGACCAAAGCTCTGCTATGCCTTTCTTCCTGTGGTGTTACTAAAACTACAAGCCCAAATATATCCCTCCCCTTTTAAGTCATTTCTGTCAAGTGTTTTGGTCAGAGGGGTGGAAAGTGGCTAATACAGCCTGGTACTAAGAACATTTATCTTGCCAGGTGGTGTGGCTCACACCTTTAGTCCCAGCATTCAAGAGGGAAAGGCAGGTGGATTTCTGTGAGTTTAAGGCCAGTCTGGTCTACAGAGTGAGTTCCAGGACAGCCAAGGCTACACAGAGAAAACCTGTCTCAAAAAACAAAAAACAAAACAAAATAAAAAAACAAACAAAAAAACCCAACATATCTTTCTTGACTCTGTCCTCAAATTGCATGCTGGGTGAAGTTGTTTCAAGTCTTCCTTTAAAACATTTGAAATTCATGTGTCANTTCCATATGAAGAGTTCTTGGTTTTCTTGGCTCTTTCTCTTGGCTCCCACCACTATGAACACAAGTTTTCACAGAAACAGCTCAGTTAGTTCTAGCTTGCCTGCCTCTGTGTTTACATACTTTGGACCCAGAACCTAGAGCCATGATGGGTACCTAGTAGCTATTGAATCTGTGGCACTGTAATCAAAGGGACCCTTACCTCTCAAGCCTCTCCATTCTTTGCCCCCCTACCTGCTTCTCTGATTATTNCTTGACCCTAGTCCCCCATGCCTGATCTTATTTGACTGATGTTTCACCATTTTATCAAAACTGACAAAGAACATGTCATCGATGCTATCAATCTTAATAGCCAACATCTACTGAGCACCGATGGCATGCAAGGTATATTGATGAACACATTACATGTAGTATGTCATCAAATCATCACAACATTAGNTAGTGGTCCTATTGTTATTATCCTTATTTCATAAAGTAGTAGCCAAGGCACAGAATGGTAACTTGTCTAAGATAACCACAGCTAGCACAGAGGGGACCAAGCCACAGGCATGTTGTNTTTTACTAATTTTTCATCATCCTGGACAAGAAAGTATGTGTCCCTNGGTCAAATTTTGACTTTGGGGTCCCTTGGGGTCTTGTTCTCACTGCCCCTCATGCTGTCTGGTCTGAAGGTATTTTAAACACAGCAAGAACAGTGGGGTTGAGAAATGAAGACGAGAGGTCAAACCATGCTTCAATTTCCTCGACTAAGAAACAAGAAAAATAGCATCCCTAACTCAAGGCATGCCCCAAGTNGTGAATGGGAAAAGTGCTTTATAAAAACCCTGCAGCGCTCTGTTGACATAGGNNCATGATCACCACTACACTAGCCTCTCCGGCATGCCTTTTTCAATTTCATCTCCTCCTAACCCTCACCTACTCCTCTTCTATTCCCCATCTCAGGAATCCCAGGCTGAGCCACATCTCATCCCTTGAGACATCACCACACTCCCAGTTCAGAGCTGGGGCCCACTCTGTGTTTGAATTGTTTACACTACGCTCATAATTGGGTTTGTCGTGAGTCGTGTCAAAGATTAGAGGAGGCTGAGAGGCATTTCCTCCCATGACAGCTCTTGGAATTATTGACAGGAAACAGATGACCAGGGAGGCTCATCGGCCTCCCATCCCAGCCCTGGGAACTTTGGGCATCTCCAAGGTCATATGTCTCCTTCCCAGGCTCTGACTGCACACTAGGTCAAACTATACCTGAGGCAAAGGCAACTGAATCCATGAAGAACCTTTGGCCTCTGTGTGGCACAGGAGGTCTGACCCAGCAGTGGACTGTGGTCTAGCTGGTTTATAGCCAAGAATTTGCTTCCTACAGGAACAATTCCTTAGCAAAGTTAAGTTCCCAGGAGGCCTGTGGCAATCTGCAAGAAGCCCTGGGCAGCAGAGTCTGAGCGCTTGCTGGATTTTTGCACCTTGGAGGCAAAGTAAAGGGAGGAAGCAAGTGACTCCTCTGAGAAGGATGGATTCAGTCACAAAACAGGAAATCAAGTCAGGAGGGAAGCTGCGCCCCTATCTAGTCCCAGTGCTCAGGAGGCTGAAGCAAAAGGATGGAGCATTCAAAGGCATAAGCTATGTAGTAAGAATCTGTCCAGAGAGAGACAGAGAGANAGGCAAAGAGACACAGAAAGAGAGAAACAGGGAGGGAGGGAGGNAAGGAATGAAAAGAGGGAGCAAATATGAGCTGAGGTTCCCAGAAAAAGGCCANGCCCACACTAAACATTCTATTTGACTGATGANAACTTCCATNATGGTGCAGAATCAGAATGTGGCAAGTCCACAGCCAAACCCTCGCAGACTCCCTTAGCCCCTTAAATGGCCATTTATTACCCATCTCTGTGTGTGGCCTAACATCTTCGTGGAATGTAGGACAGACACCTTGTCTCTCTACCAACACAAAGACNAAGAATGTCACCAGGAAGTTTCTACGGCCCACAGCAGCAGTTTCTGGACTTTGCTGTAGCTATAACTTTGCTATGTAATGTTTCCACTAACACATTCAAGGTGTATCTTGGTTCAGGATTTTCTTCATTATTGCTGTAAAAACCTCAAGGAACTGTTACCACATTGGAACACAGTATGTGGGGTAATCTAAATGTGTGTTCCCAGGCCACAGTCACTCATATTTGCCTCTGGAATAAACTGTGTCTTCTTCCCTTGGAGGCAGGAGCTGTGTCTTTTTGGATGAGTAAAGGAGGGGGGAGATGGAGGAGGGGAAGGGTAGAAAGAGGAGAAAAAGAAGAGGAAGGGAGAGAGGGAAGGGAAACTAAGTAATTCACCTCCTTTCTTTGAATCTCCATCAATTACACAAGACAGAGATGTTCTTGTCACCATCTCTCAGTGTTCTGTTTTGACATTCTCTGATTGTTTGGGATCACATTAAACAAGCATTGACAGGAGTTAAATCTGTCTATTTTACCCTCTGAGGCAGTGGTTCTCAGCTTTCCTATGGCTGTGACCCTTTACTACAATTCCTCATGTTGTGGGGACCCCCAACCCTAAAATTATTTCCTTGCTACTTCATAACTGCCATTTTGCTACTGTCATGAATNGTAATATAAATATCTGATATGCAACCCAAGGGGTCCAGACCCACAGGTTGAGAAAGGCTGTTCTGAGGGCTTATTTCCCACCTGCTGGCACTCTCCCCTTAGGAGAGCCTAAGTGTCTAGGCCAAACTTCCTTCTCACCAAACAAAGTGTATTCTCCAACGTGTCTCCTTCCCCTTGGCTCCTCCAGCCCAAACCCTTACTTCTTTACAGCACTAGAAAGCATTCTGACAGAAACAGTTCTCACTACTCTAGGGAGAGTTCATAAGTTTTTATCATGAATTTTCACTTTTGAACATAGATATAAATTCCTTTATGTAAGGGAACTCTTCATTTTCTGGAAATTCAGGCAGTAAAACAAGAAGTAAAAAGGTCCAGTTGAGGGATGAATTAAGGTGCCTGGTGTGACAGACAGCAGTTACCTGAAGCATCCATCCATGCTCGCACAGATCATATATGCTACTTGATTAAACTTACATAGAACATCCATGGAAAGGCTTGGGTCCAGTACAGTTGTGCACAGGAAATCTACTGATATACTTATGGCCACGCCGTAAACATTGATTTCTTTTGTGCAGAGATAAGAATACAACCCGACAACTATGAACTACCATTGCTTTGCAAAGGATTCCTTTTGGTGTGCTGTGGACAGGACCTGAGGTTCTAAGCCTGAGAAAATCAACTTGCAGGGTGTGTTACTCTGCACTTGGTTTTGTTATTTTTGTTTTTGTTCGCTTGGTTTTGCGTTTTCAGAACCAGGATTTAACAAGCCAAGAAGAAGAACTTTGGCTTATGAGTGGGAGGAAGAACAATACTAAAGTCTAGAAGAATGAAAAGAGAAATCGCTGGCTTCATATATGTACCTTTCAAGAATTAGAAAGTTATCCCAAAACACCCAGATAATAAAAAGGGGCTTTGTGAGCTAGCTCATAAATGAAAGTCATCCAAGACACAGTCTATTAATTCCTTCACCTCACAGCAGCTTGAGAATGTCATGAGGAAAGTATTCTTTAAGAAATCTATTGTAAAGTTTGGAAATAAAAAACAGACGAGCTGTTTTTCTCAACAGAGGGCTGTTTTCCTAAGTCATCCAAAAGCTACTTAGAATTCCAAGGGCATTTGTTTGAAACCCATAACCCCAGTGAACACAAATTAAGCAAGTTGCTCCGTACAGGAAGGGTGTGGGGACACACTGAGGGATGCTGAGCAGGGATTGGGGCAGGCAGAGGGCATGAGCAGAACACTAGAACACTAGGCAAAGTCNAGGGCATCTGAGGTTGCTGGGAACAAGAAGATGTAGACATGTATGTACTGAGGTCCAACTCGAGGAGGGCAGGATGCCATCCAGCAATTCCTAAATCACCTCTAGTCTCCTGGCCACAGGGCACAGANGGATTCTAAGAGGTGGCAGAAGCTGGCCTTGCTCTCCCTGGAAATCTGGTTCCGTGCTCTCACAGGAAAGGGAGCTCTAGACAGAGTGCTCTGAGTGGTGTTGTTATGTGAGGGAACTGCTCGACTGTGGAAACTCAAATAAGTAAAGAGCAGAGTTAAAGAAACAAGGTCACAAGGGTCCNCAGAATTATCTAAATTGGACTGTAGGGGCTTACCTGGTCTTGGGTTAGAGGAATCTTGGCCAGACTGAGGTTAAATGGAAGGGAAGGCAGAGACCTCCATCTACCACCTTCTGTTTTGATTACTGTCACTTCTGATGTAACAACAGTCCAGGGCAGCAGGTTTGCATAGCACTTGGAGGCAACATGGGGCAAACTCACATATGACAGGCACATAACATTTCAGTAGACAGGTCGTGCC
>LZPO01117025.1:84704-102025 GCA_001675575.1 Neotoma lepida
AAAAAATCTTTAAACTGATTTTCTAATTATTCAAAGAGAGAAATGGGTACCCACTGANACCATTTCCATCTCTGCAAATTGAGGCTTACTGCCCAGAAACATTCCCAATATCTCTTACCCTGTACANTTTCCTGTAGTGACNTGTAACACATAATACTCTGAGTCAAGAAGGGACAGGTGACCTGGTGTGGGACAGTGTGGAATGCCAGCTGGCAGAACATGTTTCCAAAGCAGGGCTAGGGGGACAAGAAATCACTTGAGGGGAGTAGGTCTAGTAGGGAGGACCCTCAGGAGGTGGGCGTGATTTCTTAGAAAGTTGAAGCAGCATAAATGGATTGAGGTGNTGGGTGCTGNGGTGCGTTGGGGTGGGGTCCTTGAGACCAGGAGTTTCTACTANCTGGAGCTGAGTGAGGAAGGCTTGATCTAGGTAAAGGGGAAGAGAGGCACACGGGACACTAAAACACAGAATACATATGTGTTAGGGGAATTTGGTTTAGAAGAATGACTCAGCCGGGAGTGAACTGAGGCTTCTGGGGGAAAAGACATGATGTGTTCAATTTTGGATACCTCAGTTTGCAGTGAGTGACTCTGAGTCAGCTAAGGAGCTTTACTCTTCTGAGGCAAAGATGAGCTGGCTTCCAGGTGAGAGGGGAGAAGAACCTGGGGTACACGAGAGTCAGTCATCAAAAGAGATGGGCGGGCAAGGTTAGCGGTTAAGCCCCTTTCAGGATAACTGTGCTTACGGTGATAACAGTATCTATACGTAATGGCATATGGTCAGTTATGATAACAGATTTATGTAATTACCCTAGTAGCCAGCACATTCCTGAGGGACGAGGTTAATGACATAAAGATGTCATTAGCCAAACCCAGCAGGGCCCACTGACTTTATGACTGGACTTTTGAAACCAAGGAAGCCTGTGTGTGACAAATCTGGCTAACAAGACATAACCTCTTTCAGTATTGCCGTCTTCATCCAGAAGATGACAAAATGCAAGTNACAAAATCTCTGGACCCCCACTGTCTTCCTACAAACGTAAAGAAAACCTGAGAGAGGAAAAACATATAGAGAGCGGGTAGCTGTAACTGTGTGGATTTCACACTTAGAAATGGGTGGGAGAAGGATGAGGGAAGACGCTGTTTCATTGTCTGGCTTGCTGAATGGCTTTCTTTTTTAANCCGTGGAAAAATAGAATTTAAAATGTTCTGAAAATAATTTATACAAAGCATAGATGTGAAGGTGTTGTTGGGGGAGGGGAGAAGTATACCGAAGGTGATGCCTCTAAGGGGCCTACCACCTCTCTTTAAAGCTGTGCTTTCACTTTTGGTGATTAAAATGTTCCGTCTGAAGGAGCAGACCCAGGTGAGGTCCCGCTTCCGGGTTGCTAGCCACAGGGTACACTAGCACTGTACAGTGCTGCTCTGGTGAAACAGACAGGAGGGAGGAAAGCGGGGTAGCCATCTTAAGGGTTGTTCCATCCCCCAGGCCTGGTACCGGGGGTAGGGTACATGTTTTACTACAGGAGACTCTAGGCCTTGGAAGCAGCAGCTTGAGTGAGCTGAACAAGAGAAGGAGACTGTGTCTAGTCCTTGGGCACCTGAGGGAAGCTAAGGCATATACTCCACAGCTGGGGAGAGTAGTCCTAAGAGGAGATGTGGGAAAGCTGNCATTTGACATGGGCATGAAGGGATGGGTGAAATGATACTGGAAGGGTGAGCAAAGGGCATTCCAGGAAGAAGAACCTGAAGAGNGAAAGATAAATATAAACAGGGAGAGATAAAAGGAAGGGGCTCAGTGTAGGACCGTCTAACTAGAGAACGGGTGATACTGTGCACTCATCACTAAGACAGTGGCTGAGAGAGCCAACTGGGGCCTGCCAGTGGCGACAGCTCTTCTCTCTGGTGCTGGGTATGGATTGCTGTTCACTTTTTCTGTGCCAGCGAGTAGCCCTGTTTCATACCTTGTCAGCACCTATTCCTGCTCTCCTGAGTACAGCTAGACAGCCATCCTAGAGTAATGTCTGGCAGACCTAGTCCTGGAGATGCCCAAATAACACACTCCTGGGTGGTATGACCCATCGCTCAAGGCTAGCCCCAATGCTACCTCCCTCTAAGAAGCCCTCCCCCAAAGCCATCTCTCTGCCTGGGTTCTAACAAATCCTTCTTAGACTTTGGGATGCTGACCCCTCTGCACCCTGGCTTGTCATCGCTGTGTATGGCATCTTGGCCTCCACCAGGAGCAGGGATCAAAATTGGTCTGTCATGGGGATCTTGAGACTAGGGNCTCAGAGCATGAGCCCAGACTGCCTCAGGATCACCTTGGGAATTTTTCAAGGAACAGATCTCTGGGCATACTGCAGTCACTTTCTGCNTGGTCTCATATGGGTTTGTGGCCTTCTGCTCTGTACCCACCTAGTTACTGCCTTGTGCTAAATAAGGCTTGCAGATGAGAACACACGCAGGATGTACAATGATGGGGGGAAATGCATAGTGATCAAGTCAGAAGAGGGTTCCCATACCCTGACTATGTGCAGATCTCCAGGCTNCTCTTGCCCCGTGACTGGGAGCCCTGTGAGGAGGAGGTAGAATTCTGACTGGCCATCAGGATCTGGCCAAGCTAAGTCAAGCCTTTCAAGGCAGGAGGTGGCTGGCCAAGGATCATTAAAGACTTGGGGTAACAAGCATTAAGACAAGGCTTTGGACACATATGGGAGGTAGGATATCACTATGGAGTAGCCCAGTTGGCCAGCGAACATTTTACAAAGCACCCTGAGCACCAAGCACTTCAAAACAAGATANGGCAGGTGACAAGAGAACCATCAACTCACTCCCTGGATTAGCTAGCGTCCCTAGCAGGCCCACACCAGGTGACCTGGGACCCTGCAGTCCATGGGAGGGTCAGGTGATTGAGCCCTTGAGGCTGAGTCAGCAAGGTGCCTNAGTGGCTCACCACAACCTTCCTCTCGTCATCTGTGCAGGTTTGTGTGTGCCCAGCTGCCCAATGCCGTGCTGGAAAGCATCAGTGTCATCGATACACCAGGAATCCTCTCNGGTGAGAAACAGAGGATCAGCCGAGGTAAGCGGCATTCTGGTGGGTGTTGGAGCTAGTCACCCACTCCTATTGTATCTATTATGAGCCCTGAGCAGCCCATTACCCTTTCAGCTTTGGGGTTTAGGATTTTTGAGACAGTTTCATGTAGCCAAGGCTGGCCTTGAACTCCTGATCCTCTTGTCTCTACCTCTTAAGTGTTGGGGTTACGGGTCTGTACCCCAGCACCCAGCTGCCCTATCCTTTCTGTGCTGTGCTTTGTATCCTTAGCAAGAAAATCAGAGGAGATGCACCCTCCCGGAACCTGATTCTGGCAGCCTGGATGAGAGCCAAATTAGCACTCAGAAGTCTGCCTCCGGGAAGGGTCAGCCTTGTACTGGCAAGTCTCTCTGGGAAGTGGCCAGGGCTCTCTGAGTTGACCTCAGGTGACANATGCCTCCCTGTGCTCCATGACTCCTCACTGACATAGGCTTGTCCATCTAGCTTGCCACCACAGCAGGACCCAAGAACNCCTTCCTCAAGGGTGTGACCTGTACAGGTGAACATCCATTTACTCCCAAACCTCAGGGAGGATAGTCGTGGAGCAACAGGTATCTGGCCATGGCTGTGGATCCTTGAGGCTTAATAGTNCAGGCCATTGGCCCAGGGAAGGCTCTGGACTTCTCTCTCNTGCCCCTGAGCTGCCCTNTTTCTCTGTAAAGATAGTAACTCTCCTCTAGGAAATGTGAGTGTAGAATGGCTCAGCTCCTTGGGGGTACACAATAGCTGTGTGCCAGCATAAGCAATGGGAGAGACTGCCCGAGAACCCTTTGGGAAACATCCTTCTCTAGGTGAGCTCCTGGCAGGCCTTCCTAGAGCTCCCTTTCTAAAGCAGTGTTGGGAGGGAGGCATCACAAAGNGTCTGAGCAGGAACTCCCTCTGTCCCAGGAGGTAAAACCTAGGTAGAAGAGAGGAAGGAAGCAGTTGAATCGGAAGGGCACCTGGAAAACCGTGTTCCCAGTTCCTGTAATTGGTGACCTGTGATGGGGTCCAGGAAGCCTGGTCCCTGGGCCCCTACCTACCTCTGGGCTCTGGTGGAATGAGGAACAGTCAGTCTGCACCTACAGAACTCTGGGTCTGAGTCTAGGCCCAAAAGGATTTATAGGTTCACAGGGCGGTCCACAGCTTGCTGGGGGAACAGTGGGAGAGGTAGTATCAGAGGCTACAGGGGCGGTGCGTCTCATGTACCTGCTAGGCCAGTGCAGCCTGGCCTGCTAGCAGGTCTGGAGAGGACAGCCTTTAGGGGCCCAAGGGCACTAGACTAGTAGTTCAGGGTTATGGACTGACAAAGGCCCGGACGTCTCAGGGAAATGCATTGTAGAGCCTTCTTACAAAATCCACAGACTTCAGTTTTGGTACTGGATCACACTGGGCTCCCTTTGTCCCTCCTTAGCTGCTTTCCAGGCAGGGCTCCCCTTTGCATGACCACTCATGATCTTGATTATATTTCCATCCCCTCCCTCCAAGAACTGATAACACATTNGGCTCTTCCCTTCACCGGACCAAACAAGGACTCTGCTAGGGTGTTCTCTGCCATCCTGAGTCCAGACTGATGCGGCTGCTGACAAAAGNGGTCAGTGAGACAAACAGGACCAGCCTGGAGCAGTGCTGACTTCAGCGCCCTGAGAAAACCAGAGTCAGGAAGGACATCAGATACCCCAGTGATCCAGGTGGTGGTGATAAGGGGACCTGACTCAGGAACATTACCTGGGTATACAGGCTCTTCCATCTTTCCTCGTGGTTAGCCAGAAATNGAGAGTTCCAGTTTAAGCCCTTCCAGACATCTCCCCCTCTTACTCACACATTCTTCACACATATACCCACATCTGGCCTCCCCCACACCTTCTGACACCCATGCACAAGTGTCTACATGGATCTAAAGCAGATTGCCCAGACTTTCTTGACTCCTGGGGTTGGCCACAGTAGATTTGGCACTTCCTGCCATGTTCCTCAAGCCCAGGTGGGCCGGGCCTCCTCAGACGGTCCTGCTGATTGAGCCCACAGTCCCCTCACCACGCATCTGCCTGGCTCAGGGCTTATGGCTCAGCAGAAGAGTTGGAATCAANTCAGCACAGAGACACCTTGCTCTAGACTGCCTAACCCCTGGCAGCTGCTCCTCGGGGTTCCCAGGGCCTCGGGCATCCTAGGGATGAGCATTGTGCNGTAGGCTAATGCCAAACAAAGTGNNNTNGGTCCTTGCTTCAGGGTGGCCTTCTGTCCANGCCTAGGGGAGAGTTTGTCTATAGANAAGACAAGTCAATGAAGTTTTCGGCTAGCAGTCAGTTCTGGAAGAAGAGGCTCTGGAGTAGGCAGAAAAGGCAGACAGAAAGCTGTTCCTGGAAGAGGCAGGATGTGGCTGGCCCTGGTTCATTACTGGGAAGGAGCACGGATGTAGCAGNAACGGGGGAGTGCAGAGAGCTCCGGAAGGCTTCATACCTTCTCACAGGGAAGGCACATTTCCTGACTGTGTTTCAGACTGAATCCCCACCAGTTCCACGCTGGGGAAAGCCAGTCCGGGGCTTCATGCTCTCATCCCATGGCTGCACACAATGGAGACCNCTGATCCAAGTGCTCAGAAGTCTCAGAGCAGGTGATACAATTGGAATGTGAGTCCTGGTCTCCTGGGTCCCAGTCCTCAGCTTCCAGCACATTACCAGAACCTGTTAGGGAAGACCAGGCAGGAATAGGGGCAAATTTGTCATCTCCGAGTTAACTCTGGAGACTTCAGGCATCTGTGCCGATACTAGTAGCCTACATCTCTAGCCTACTCCTGAGCACTTAGGGGCTCCCAGGGTTCCTCAGATGATGAGCTGGTAATCCCATGCATNTGTGGGTACTCAGCAGAGCAGCTGAGCCCTGATGCCTTGGAGACCTTACTTCCAGTTTTGTGGTCATCTGGAGGCCTGTGATGAGTCTTCTTGGGCCATTCTTTGTGGTGGTTTCCAGGAGATGTCCAGGGTATTGCTCCCCATTGTCAGCTGAAGGCTCCCATTTTCAGTGCCACATGTCTCTGTGTCTCTTTTTCAAACATCCCTAGAACTTAACAGATTTGGGGAGTTATCCTATACAGCCCCCACACNTAAGCCTCAGGCCTCTGGGTTGCAGTCTTACCCAGGGCTGAGAGCTAAGAAGAGAGTGTGGGTATGGGTTCTAAGCCTGCGTTTGCCAGCACCTGGTCTGGCTGTGTACTTGGGAATGTCCTTCACCTCTCCATGTCTNTACTCCCTCTTGTGTAAGATGTGTACACCCTGTTCACTCNAGGTAACGGACAGCTGTAAAGATCCACTGAGGTCAGTTTTGCAACTGAAAATGCAAAGAACAATGCACTGTATGTCAGACAGCAAGGGAAGTGCTGGGTTATTAAGGAGTGGCCTTGCTTATTGAGTTTGTCTCATTGATTTCCTCCTGCCTGGCATTAATTAGAAATGCTTTCTTCCCGGTCCCTGGAGCCTGTGGGTGGAGCTGCAGGATCCTCACAGGCTTCCCAGACNCTGGNCTGGAGCCTACCCANTGGATCCCTGGGTGCCAGCAGACATTCCAGGAGGAATCCAGGAAGGGTCCCTTCTGTGTTCTTTCTCTCCACCCACTGANCTATGATTCTGAGACCATGGGCTATTGAAAGTGTTCAGGAAAAGTTAGTGAGGGTCTCGGAGCCTTTCCTGAGATANAGGAGTGTATTGGGTAGTCACCTTGGGCATGCTGTGCATACTGGGCAGTCTCCATCTAGACTGAGCTCTCTCCTCCTCCTAATAAGAGGTTCAGAATTACAGAAGGCCATTCAGAAAACAGATGGGAAAGCTAGATGTGTCCCTCTCCTGACTGTGTCCAATCTCTGCCTTTCCTGTGCCTCTATATCTGGGCTTACACATAAGTCCAGGCTATGAAAGCAACTTAACANTGATCCTATAGGTTGCATGGGCCCTNGAGTAGCNAGGAGCTGGGAGGGTGAGCATCGGAGGAGCGTGCAGAGTCTCTGTTTCAGTCTCTCCGTTTTCCCAACCACACCCCCAGAGGAGGCTTCTCACTGCTTGTCATTTGATAACAGCTTACCAGAACTTGCAGAATTTGCAAATGTAGGATTAATAGGAGGCCTCTGTGCTTATTACATCATAGGAAAGGTTCCTGGAAGCCATCTGCTTGTCAGCAGACTGGAGTAGGCTTCCTGTAGGCATGCCCAGGGCACCGAAGGCAGCAGCCTCCAGTCTTCCTCTCTCCCTAGCTACAAAGGCATNCTNGTGTCTCATCTCCATNTTACTGTNTTTCCCATCCTCACACCTTTGGATGTAGACACAGAGAACTGTAAACCAAGAAAGGAAGTGCAGAGATCATCCATCCAGGAAATAGAGACCAAGGATANGAGAGGGAATTCCATTGNCCAGNATATCAAGTTAATAACTGAGCAGAAACTACAGGGAACCCGCTCAGGCCAGTGATCCTACAGACANAGACCTGCAGAGCAAGCTCCATCCTGTGGCAACACACNGAGGAGTTCTTTATAAANGGGCTGGGCATTTGGNCAAGGTCATGAGTAAGAATGNCACCACTCTTCTTAGATTTGATCTTCACNACCCTGTGNTCCAGGCCTTGGTGGGTCCTGATTTAGAGAGTNGANAACTAAGGTCCAGAGATGACTTGTTCACTGTTTCCCAGATGGAAAAGGCAGAACAGGATTCTATGTCAACTGTGTGCAACAGATGCCGATGGAGTANCTGCCGTGTGCACCCTGGGGAGATGGAGAAGGATAAGGCTNCTTTGTTCAGGTTGGGGCCAGAGGGAGAGTTCTCTAATTATATGAGGAAAATNGGTACCCAGTGTTGTTAGGAAGATATAGCTCAGTTTATAAAGTGCTTGTCATGCAAACATGAGGACCTGCTACCCACAAATAAAAAGCTGGGCATAGAAGCCATTATGTCCCCTTATACTTGTAATCCTGGCACTGGGGATTTCTGGGCAGCCGGCATAGCCTGTTTGGTGAGTTCCAGGCCAATGAGATAAAGTGTATTGAAANCCATGGAGGATGGCTCCTGACGAATAACCTACCCAAGGTTGGCCTCTGGCAACGACATTTGTGAACAAAGATGTGCATACACCTGCGTGTGCACATATGCACATGCGCATGCAAAAAAAAATGAAAGAAATACCTCCCCAAACCTCCTGGATCAGACTTAAGGTGTATATCTCATGATCCATTTGCTTCCTAAAAGCCCACCAGCTGGCAACCAATCCCCCAATATGTGCGTCTTTTGGAGCCCACTGCACAGCCAAACCATGACACCTTCTCCCCTCTTCCCTGACCCACAGTTGCTTGGCACTGAGCAGAACCGGAGCTCTAGAGTTCCTGGAACCAGCGGATTTGAAGTAGCTCAGTGCTGGGTAACCAGGTGTGGCTGCCAGCGGCCCAGTCACATCCTCAGGAAGGACTCCCGTACAGAATAGGATTTGAGTATTTGGGGCTGCAGCAGATGAGTGAGGAAGGAAGTGAGCCTGGGAGCTATAGGAGAACGAGTCACTTCAGTCTGTAACGAGAACTCGGGACTTCTTCATCCCAACCAGAAATGGGCGTGGTCTGAGCCTGCATCGGTCACTTGTATCTTCTGTTTTGCTGATTGNACCTTGTGAAGAATTTCTGAGTCTTTATTCAAACTCAAAACAGGTGTCCAAGCTGGTAATGATGGTGCACACCTGGAAACTCAGCACTTTGGAGGCTGAGGCAGGGGGTTTCAAGTTTGAGGCTAAACTGGCCTATAAAGGAAGTTCAAGGCCAGTGTGGTCTACTGAAAGACAGTAAGACCCTACCTCAAAATATCAGCACACAAAAAAATGTCTAAACTTCTTTTCCCAGCAGGAGCCCTGGCCCCTAACTTTAATAAGAAGATAACTGGATAGTGGCTGCTCTTTATGGGAGTAGCAATGCTTGTAATAGAATCCAGCATTTGCTGGCCTCATCGCCATCATCCTACTCCCTCATGACCATTCTATAGATGGAAAATGCTAAGGAGGCCTGGGGGTGTAGCTCAGTGAAAGAGTATTTGTATAGCATGCATGAGACCCTGGGTTTGATTCCCACTACTAACACACACACACACACACACACACACACACACACACACACACACAGAATTTGCTCAAGGTCAAACAACCACATGGGAGGAGCCAGGGTCTGAACTCAGAAACTATTTCCAAGACTGTGTTGTCCTACGTCCGACCCTTCACTGTACTTCCATGCCCAAAGCTCCTCCCACTGACTATGACTCTGCCACAGGGTATGATTTTGCTGCTGTCCTTGAATGGTTTGCTGAGCGGGTGGACCGCATTATCCTGCTCTTTGACGCCCACAAGCTGGACATCTCTGACGAGTTCTCAGAAGTCATCAAGGCTCTCAAGAACCATGAGGACAAGATGCGAGTCGTGCTGAACAAGGCTGACCAGATTGAGACCCAGCAGCTGATGCGGGTGTACGGGGCCCTCATGTGGTCCCTGGGGAAGATCGTGAACACACCTGAGGTGATCCGGGTCTACATCGGCTCATTCTGGTCCCACCCTCTCCTCATTCCTGACAACCGGAAGCTCTTTGAAGCTGAAGAGCAAGACTTGTTCAGAGACATCCAGAGTCTACCCCGTAATGCTGCCCTTCGAAAGCTCAATGACCTCATCAAGAGAGCCCGGCTGGCCAAGGTATGACTGCCCCCAGTGGATAAAGTATAGACAGTTTCATAGGTAGTGGTCAGTTGTAAGAACTGAAGTCCATTGGATAGGAGAGTGTGGGTGGTGGTTGTTGCTGGCTCTGGGTTAGATGGCCAGGTTGACTCCTTGACCACTTCAATGATCCCCAGGATGGCTATTTTTTTTTATAGTTTCTCTGTGCCTTTTTCTGTATTTGTAAACTGAATGGGCTGATGGAGGATGAAGAGACGGGGTGTGAAAACCCTCATCACTGTACTAGATGCCTTGGTGCTTAGCAGGTTGACAGTGTCTGCAGCAGCAGCAATGGCACATTCTCACCTCCACCACTGTGGCCTTCCTTCCAGATATTCTCACCGTGCTAGCCCAGCACTGTGAGTGATGGAGAGAGGGATGATTTCAGAAGCCAAGACAGGAGGAGGGACTAGAGGGGACCAGTTCGGACTCCTAATGAGGTTGCCCTCTGTCTTTGTCAGGTCCATGCCTACATCATCAGCTCCTTGAAGAAGGAGATGCCCTCGGTGTTTGGAAAAGACACCAAAAAGAAGGAGCTGGTGAACAATCTGGCTGAGATTTATGGCCGGATTGAGCGAGAGCACCAGATCTCCCCAGGGGACTTCCCCAACCTGAAGAGGATGCAGGTAATGAGGGTCAGGGACCCTACAGTGAGAGACAGTGTCACACTAGCTGGCTGCCAGAGAATGAAGGGGGCTGACAGGGCTCCTGGGAGAAACCCAAAGTCAGAATATAAGGAGGTGACATTAGACATGTCCTTCCTGATGGACCATCACTCACAGCAAGTGCTCTAGCCAAGCCAGGGGAGAAACNGTCCCATGTCCCCAAAGGCACGGGTGTGTCTGATNATATTGAAGACCTTATCTAGTGAAGGGCACATCTCTANCAGCTCCAGAATAATGATACAGACCCTTAAGTGCTTAGTTTTACCTCTGAACTCCTTTGTGAGAACAGTTTGTGACACACAGCATCTTTGGGGTATGTTGCAAGCCTTTGAACCTAGAGCTGCCACCTAGGATTTGTGTGTGGGTGTGGGTGTGTAGTTCTCAGAAGGAGCATCTTCATCTGCCTTTTATACAAGAATCAGCTAAGGTCTTAGCATGTTCCCAGGAAAGCATTCACATAAGCCTTAAGTAGAAAAGCCAAGAACTGTCCCCAGGAGCCAAGCAAGAAGCCACCATGCCATAGAGACTAGAAACACACTGAGCCTTCGTGTCATCTGTTAACAGGCCGCAAAGGGCTTTGTACACAAGTGCTGGGAACCCAGTGAAATATCTTGTCTGCAANGCCCTTAGCATAGAGCCCTGTTTTGCTCTCCACAGCCCTTCTCCCTGTCCCAGCCCTACAGAGGAGGTGAGAAGTATCCTGCCAGCACCTGCCCCTGAACTGTAGCTGTGTCTACCCTTCAAATTTTCTGCAGTGGATTCGATGTTCCCATCCTTGTTTCCTGGCCTCTTCCCCACCTCTTCCCCAATATAATGAGATTGCTGTGGCCAGACCAGGGCAGCAGTGGGCAACTGTGTCCTTCTAGAACAGTGGTTCTTAACCAGTGGGTCATGACCTCTTTGGGACAGAACGACCCTTCCACTGGGGTTGCCTAAGACATCAGAAAACACAGCTATTTACATTACTATTCATAACAGTGGCAAAATTATAGTTATGAAGTAGCAACAAAAATAATGTTATGGTTGGGAGATCACCACATCATGAGGAGCGGTNTTAAAGGGTTGCAGCCTTAGGAAGGTTGAGAACCACTGAACTAGAAGCAAGTTGAAAATGGATGTTCTAGGTTGAGGGCCTTTCAAGACTGCGAAGGTCTTCAAAGGAGGGTATCTTTCTTTTATGATGTGGGTGGGTAGCCTTGGCAAGGAGAACAGCTTTTGTAAGGTCAGCATGCCTGCCCATGCCTACTAGTTCCAATCTTTTGAGACCTCTAGCCAGGCAATTCCAGTGAGTATCCTGATTGCGAACGTTAAGGCTGGGAGTGACCTTTGGCTTTTGTGGTGGTTTCAGTTGCCTTAATTTTCAATCTCCATCACCTTGACCCTCTCACTAAATATGAATGGTATATGACTTCTCTACCTCCCCGGGTACCAAGAAGAGTGACCCAGTAGGCAGGTAATGAAAGCACTTTGCTTGTGTGCTTTTCAAACATAAGCTCTCCTGGAGACCAACAGGACTCCGTTTCAGAGGGGCACCACCTTCAAGAGTCACCATTTGACAGCCCAAACTAACTTCGGAAGAAATGTATGAGTTACTTTTTATAATAATATTTAAAGAGATGTAAATAAACAGACCCACACTTGTTCCCTTTGCTCCCCAGCTCTTGTAGAAAGATAATTGGGAAAGCAATCTATAGTTAACAGGAAGCACCTTCCTTGNTATGGAAGAGCTTCCCTTGTATTCTACTTCCTCCTTTTTCTTTCTCTCCCCAGGACCAGCTTCAGGGCCAGGATTTCAACAAATTCCAGCCACTGAAGAGCAAGCTACTGGAGGTGGTAGATGACATGCTAGCACACGACATTGCCCAGCTCATGGTGCTGGTGCGCCAGGAAGAGACCCAGCGACCTGTCCAGATGGTGAAAGGCGGAGCGTTTGAGGGAACCCTGCAAGGCCCCTTTGGTCATGGCTATGGAGAGGGGGCTGGGGAAGGTATTGATGATGCTGAGTGGGTGGTGGCCCGAGACAAGCCTATGTATGATGAGATCTTCTTCACCCTGTCCCCGGTGGATGGCAAGATCACAGGTGCCAATGCCAAAAAGGAGATGGTACGCTCCAAGCTGCCCAACAGCGTGCTGGGCAAGATCTGGAAGCTAGCCGACATTGACAAGGATGGCATGTTGGATGACGAAGAATTTGCCCTGGCCAACCACCTTATCAAAGTCAAGCTGGAAGGGCATGAACTGCCCAATGAGCTGCCTGCCCACCTCATCCCTCCATCTAAGAGGAAAGTATCTGAGTGACAAAGCCAGGTAACTTCAGACAGGCAGTGTTAGAGGAGAGAATGGGCATGATGACCATAGGCACACACACACACACACACACACACACACACACACACAGTGTGACTTGACAGTCACACTATAGATGAGAAGGGTTCATCCTGGTTTGAACACCTCTCCAAGTTCCCAGGGTTGGAAGAAGGGCAGCTGTACCTCCTCTGTCCCAGGATAAAAGCCTGTGTCTCCAAATTTCCCCTCTATCTCCCATTCCCCAGAGACATGAGGCAATGGACTGGCCCACAGATGGCCCAAGCCTCCCTATCCCCCAGTGCCTCCACACCTANGCTCTGAGCAGATGGGAAAGGTTTTTCATGGATTTGACAATTCGCTTTGTTTTCTGTGCTCTTATTTTTCTTCTGTGGCTTCCTAATTAGAGATTTCCTCAGAGGCTGGAAGCTGTGAGGGAAAGAAGCTGGGGGAGGGCAATCAAATGGAGACACCTCCTTAGGGCACTACATCCCAGACNTGAGGAGACACTGGCCCATGTTCTTTGCATCTTTCTAAACCNAAGACTCTCTGTCTTCCTCAGCAAACTTGAACCTTGAACTCTGCCTGCCATTTTTGTGTCAAAGAATCCCAGATGAGGAGAGAAAAGGAAAAACTTGGTAGGAAAGCACAAGGAAGCTGCCCCGGGGTCTTCTTGAACAGGGCATTTGCAGTTCATGGGTTTATCAGGCCTAGGCTGTCTGGATACTCCGTTTCTTTACATATATCAAGCCCTTCCTGTGTGGCAGGAGCAGTGTTAGGCACTTTATACAGGTTAGTCCCTGAGGCCTTCACTAATGCCCTTGGCAAGTACGCATCACCCCCATTATGCATTTTTCAGGTAAGAAGCCAGAGACCTAGAGTAGTTTGGGGGATTTTCCCAAACTCCTGAGGTCACAAGGAGAGAGGATTCCAATCTTCCATCTGTCCCTGTTCTGTGATGAATGAAAGGTCCCAGTGTTGCTACCTGGTGACAAAGCACAGAACCATCTGAGCACACAGCCCCTCACACAGCCTTCCAGAGCATCCAGGCAAGGGAAGAGGGCTCACCAGCATTTGGTGGGCCATCAATCTGGCCATCTGTCACCTCCTAGAAGCAAACTGTGCCTTCTGGCTCTGTGCCTCGTGTTCCCAACATCACAGAAGTCCAACCAAGCCATCAGGAGAGTGGGCTGGCCTGCTAGATGCTGTTTGTTCCTGTTCCTGCTGAGCCTCCCCATCCATTCACCTACAGCATCCCAGCTCAAATTCAGTCACTGGATGTCACCAAGCAGCACTTTGTGCTAGTTCTCAGAAGGCCATCTTGAGAGGACTGGAACCTTGTTCTCTGTAGAGTTTCAGGGACTCTGGTGTCTTTGGCAAAAATCCCCCACTGTACTCTGTGCCCTCCNTCCTCCCCTGTGGCCTTTCCCTTGGCTTGCTCCCCAGCCACTGGTCCAGTGACCGTCTGCTACACTCCTACTGTGATGGAAAAGAAAGCAACTGTAACTTATTTTGTATCTATGTTCAGACTATANAGAGACTGTTCTGTGTATCTACAATGTGCTTATAAACTGCAGTGTGTTTGTCATTAGGATTCATGTTAATACAAAACATTTATCCTTTGGTACCCTCTTGGCAACTGAGCATCATTGCATAGCACTAGATTCTGACATGGGGCGCCTAGTGGCAACTTTGGAAGAAAGTGGCTCATCCACTCAAAGGTCACGAATGCAGTGCCTTCTCTTGGACTCNCGTTCTTATCTAGTGGCCAGCTTATATGAAGCTACCAGGGTCACTGTTTCTTGCTCTTCTGGAGTGGAGATGTTTGCTTCAGCAAACTTAAGTTCTCTTGAGTCAATAGTAGAAGATGGCCAAGACAGAGAAGTCTCCACTCAGAAGACAGTCTGAGGAGCCATTCNCCTATTCCTTATGTTGAGCTGCAGGTAGTATAAGAAAATAACAGATGAAGTCTGTTTTACTTCATATGAAAGGGGGATGTATGTGAGTCTCATGCACGGTATATGATGCTCATACCACATCCCTGCCCTTCTCTATATCCCTGTCTCCCCATCTTGTCTTCAAGACCACCCAGAAGGATCCAGAGGGTACAAGAATTCCACATTTATTCTCTTTCTGCCATCTGGAAGGAGGACATGGTGATCAAGTTTCCTCTCAATGTGGGGTGTGTGTGTGTGTGTGTGTGTGTGTTATTCTAGCTTGGGCAGTACCCCTCTGGCTCCAGCTGTTGTGGCTTGTTGACCCCTTGCAGGACCTAAGGATTTGCAGTGATCCCATGCCCCATCCAAGGGGACATGTCACATGAGAAACAAAGACACATAGTGACCATGGCATTTACAAAATCTACTTCTCCTTTCTCCCATATAGTCAGCCTAGACCATGAAGATCGTCAGTGAAGCAGAAACATCCCACAATCCTGGNCCAGTGAAGCTTGCCTCTGTACCACAAAGTTAAATCCTGACCAAAATATAGTTATATACCAGTGCACCTAGGTGAGCTGCCCACCACAGTAGGGTGTGTGGCCTCTCTTCACAGACTGGCGAGAGGTTTCTCTGCATCATGTCCACTCTCACTGGAGTCTCTCTGTTTCAAGAACTAGTATGTGTACATTTGTTCGTCAAGAACTCTCTGGGGAGAAATAGCTTGTTCCTTCTCCCTATGAGATGCCAACTGGCCTCTGTACATATTCAAACTATGCTGTCCATCCATCCATCTACCACCTTTCACTTGAGATCCTAAGCACTTCCCACAGAAAGACTCTTAGGAAAACCATAGAGATTATTCTTTGAACCATTCAGAAATACTTAATAAAGTTCCCATGTGTGGTCAGGTCTATTTTAGATGAATCAAACCAACTTCTAGACTGTCCGAAAGCTCACATTCTGGTGGAGAAATGGGTGTTTATAAAACACTGATAATACAAAGAAGGAGTGTAGGGGGAGATACAAGCAATATGGGGACTAAAAGGAGTCAGAAATGCCTTCATGACAGAGTCAAGGTGGAAGTCACAGAAGATCTAGGGTGAGGGTGGACACCTAAGGAGTATAGGTATTGGCATTGGTCCCTAGAGTTATACAGGGGCAGGTGTGTCAGTTGGAAAGAAAAACCACGATTCCCCAGTTTCCTTATAGCCAGGTTCAGGAGATGATTTTTAGGTCCTGCTCACCTAATATTCCAATGGAACCCAGGAACTCTGTCCTTTGGAAATGCTTACCAAGAACCCAGAAAAAGTTCTGGGACCAGCCTCTTGGGCCTCTCTCCTTCCCTTCTAATCCAAGGATGATAAACAGAATTTTTATACAAACCTAGACAATATTTCCAGGCCACCACATCATAGCAGACTTAGAAAGACTGCAAAGCATGATTAGAATTTTGCCTCTGGGAACTGTGCTGGCTTTTTTCCATGAAGAAGTGAGCTGAGGTTTTTGCAAGGTTAAATAGCCCAATGGGCAACATGCTAGTAGATGGCACTGTGAAAGCCCACCAGCCACCTTGTGTTGGCCTACCTAACCCTGGGGGACCCTGGAGGCAGCGGGGATAGGATGGTGTGTATGTGTCTGTGTCAGTGTGTCTGTGTCTGTGTGTGTATGTCTATGTGTGTGTGTGTGTATGTGTGTGTGTGTGTATCTGTGTGTCTGTGTGTGTCTGTGTCTACTTGTGTCTGTGTCTGTGTGTGTGCCTGTGTATGTGTCTGTGTGTATATCTGTGTGTCTGTGTGTATATCTGTGTGTCTGTGTCTGTGTGTGTCTGTGTGTCTGTCTGTTTCTGCGTATCTGTGTGTGTCTGTCTCTGTGTGTGTGTGTCTGTGTATCTGTATGTCTATCTCTGTGTGTGTCTGTCTCTGTGTGTATATCTGTGTATATGTCTGTATGTGTGTGTCTGTCTGTCTGTGTATCTGGATGTCTGTCTCTGTGTATGTGTGTGTCTGTCTCTGTGTGTATATTTGTGTATATGTCTCTCTCTCTGTGTGTGTGTGTGTCTGTGTATCTGTGTATATGTCTGTGTGTGTCTGTCTGTCTGTGTGTTGGATCGGCACGGGAGGGGACTCTGAAGTGGTGCTTACTGGATAGGTGAAGAGGATCAGGCATGGCAAAGCTTTCCAAAGAGAATGGCATGGGAATTTTCAAAGCAATCACGTTCCTCAAAGAGTTGGGGAGATGGTTCAATGACTAAAGTGCTTTCTGCACAAGCATGGTGACCCAAGTTTGGATCCCCAGCAGCCATGTAAAAATGAGGGTACAGTGGTGTGCACCCGTGATTCCTAGTACTGGGGAGCTAAGGGACAGAGGCAAATAACTCCCTGGAGCTCACTAGCCAGTTTAGCTAACTGGCGAGCTCCAGGTTTAGTAAGAGAACTTGTCCCAAATAAGGCAGAAAGCAACTGAGGAAGATACCTGATGTTGACATCTGGCCTACACATACATGTGCACATACATGCATGTGTACCCTCACACACGTGCACATACATGCATGTGTACCCTCACACACGTGCACATACATGCATGTGTACCCTCACACACATGTGCACATACATGCATGTGTACCCTCAC
>LZPO01117025.1:124913-149096 GCA_001675575.1 Neotoma lepida
GATGTGGCTCAGCTGGCAGAGAGCTTGCCTAGTATGAACAAAGCCCTGGGTTCAATGTCCAGCACTGCAGGGAGTGGTGTAATTGGAGCACTCAGAAGGTAGAGGCCAGAGGATCAGAAGTTCAAGGTCAACCTGGCTTCCAACCTTGATGAGGAACCTCTGCATCTAATTCTGCAGACAAAGGAAGATGCTCATGTCATCAGTGGTGACTCCTCCTGGGTGTCCACTGTAAAGACACAATGACTTAGCTGGTGTCAGCCAGTATTAGGCACACTGTCAGGATTCAATCAACTCTGCCTTCACTTTCTCCTGGTGGCTTGGTATGAGGGTTAAATGTGGCCATGGAAGTCATGAGCATAAAGTGCTGCCATTTGCATTGTCTCATTTTCTTCAAGGGCAACTCTGGAGCTGCTTTCTGAGCCCAACCCCTGCGGCCCAAGTGGCAACACCTTTCCTTCCCTTCATGAGCTCAGCAGCACTGCTACCTAGAATCAGAAAGAAACAAAGGTGAGGATCCAAGTACGTTGTGTCCCCTGCCATCAGTGGCCAGGCTCAGAGGGAGGAAGCCCTCATAGCAATAGTCCAGGGGCAGAGCTTCTCCAGTAAGGGATAAATTTAGTGCATGGCTTCAATAAAGAGATCTCTCTCTTCTCTCTCTCTCTCTCTCTCTCCTTTCTCCCCTCTTCCCTCTCTTCCCTCTCTTCACCCTCTCTCTTCCCCCTCTCTCCCCTCTCTCTTCCCCCTTTCTCCCCCCTCTCCTCTTTCTCTTTCTTCTCTCATTCTCTCTGTGATATTTTTAATTTGAACATCAAGTAAAAATAGAACTTCCTGTTGATCAGATAAGAAATTCCTGTTTTTCAAGAGAGCAGGGCAACCTCTCTGGCGGGCACTGACAGTGGGGGTTACCAACTATTTCCGGGATGAAGAATTAAAGCAGAGGACTTGGTTCACATCTATTTATTTTTGATGTGCAAAGCTCATAACACAGAGTGTGATGAATAATTTCCTACATGCATTACACTAAGAACTTGGGCTGCCTTTGGAAAAGCTCACTCTGCCGCTTCCCTGGGGCCTGGATATTTTTAGTTGCTAGATGCAGTTGGTCTCAGACTTCTGAGGCCTGAGCTCCTGGACCTAAAGTATGGTATGTAGTGTAGAATGAAAGCATCTTACAGGTTCACACAGGTATGGGTCCTCAAACTTCCCCAAGTCCCTTGTCACTCCAACTTGGGCTCTTCTCTTCTGATTGGGTCCCAGTGCCTTAGACTCAGGGAACCAGCCTGTATTTGCTTCTGCAGAGGGGGATTCAAAGAGCATATCTTCAGTGAACCACTAAGGCTTTGGGAGCCTCTAGCATCTGTTTCCTTCTGAAAAAACAGTCCCCTGATCTCAGTTAAGGCAATCACCTTTTCCTTGATANGTAGCTTGATGGAATTATCAGCCAAGGCTTCTCTTCCTCTTCCTAGTTAAACCTGCCCATCACTCAGCCCCTCTCCTGGAATTTTGAGCTTTGGTGGAGTGATGCAAAGACAGAGAAAGGACCACAGCTTATCCACTACAGCAATCAGTCCTGCCCCTGGACCCTAGGCCTTGTTTGGTCCCTGCCCTTCTGGACCAATTATTCATATCCCCACCAATTTCTGTGGGCTCCTCAGTGGCCTTCTGGCAGATCTCCACTTACTAATGCACACGCGCACACACACACACACACACACACACACACAAATGCATTGACACCAGGTGACTAGCAGCAAAGACTGTTGCCATGAGTCAGAGTCAGAAGTGCCACCTGTGTGACTCTTAATGGAATGAATAGTCATAGCACAAAGGTGTGATGTTGTGGCCTCTTGAGAAACACCCACACATGTGACTGCTCTTTCACCCTTTTACAGCTCTGTGAGAAAAGCAGGAATCCAGCCCTTTGAGGAGGAGGAGGAGGAAGTTGAGGTCTAGAGAGCTAGCCTGCAGCCTGAGAGCTATAGCACAGTCCTATAAACTCCAGGATACCTACTGCTCCAACACAGAAGGCTCTCAATCAGACCACACACTGCCTCTCAGGCTCCTAGAGCTTGGAGCAAAGATGGAATGAGTTCCCTGGCTTGAGGGCTATGAAGTCCTTAGCCTATGCTGCTTATGGAGACTCATGGCTCACCAATGTCTGAAAGTAGAATCCTGATTGCTTATGTATGTTTCAGAAAGTTTGGCTTGCCACAGCATCCAAGGAAGGAACATACGAGGACACGTGAAAACATTTAATTTTGTCTTTAAGATGTCACCAGGACAGTGTATATAAACATGTATATTCATCCTGACTATTTAGGTAGTCAGACATAGAAATAGTTCAAATTTCCATTAAGAGGTCATGAAATAACCAAAATGTGGTATATCCACACAACAGAGTAGTTTTCAGCCATGAAGGGGAATGGAGTACTCATGCATACTATAAACTCATTCTCAATAATGCTGTGCCATGCNAAGAAGCCAGAGACAAAAAGTTGAACATATTGTATGAGCCCATTTATATGTAATGTTCAGAACAGATCATAGAGATCAAAGAAAATTGGCAGCTCCCAGAGCCTGGAGGGAGGTATTAGATTAGAGAGAAAGTATGTAATGACGGAAGTTTTACTGTCTGGTAATGTTTGGGAACTAGACAGTGGTGATAGCTGCCCAATACTGTGGAAATGCTGAATGCCATTGAACTGCTCACTTCAAAATGATTGACTTTATGCTATGTGCATTTCACTTGAAATTGTGTGTGAAATTTAAGTCAATAAATCATAAAAACAAACAAAAAGATGACATCAGCTGGGCAGTGGTGTCACATGCCTTTAATCCCAGCACTTAGGAGGCAGAGACAGGAGGATCTCTGTGAGTTCGAGGCCAGTCTGGTCTACAAAGGGAGGTCCAGGACAGCTAAGGCTTACACAGAGAAACCATGTCTTGAAAAAAAAATATGACATCAAGGTCTTTCCTTTAGAGTATATAGAACATCTATCCAGGCCCTTTGTGGCTTTTGGGGTCTCTGTTGATCAATCAGGTGGTGTTCTAATGGGCCTGCCTTTAGAGGTGAGTTGGTCTTTTGATATACTTTGTTTCATATATTTAGTGTTTTGACTACTGTGTGTTGTAGGGTTTTTCATTTCTGGTCCTGTCTACTTGGTGTTCTGTATGCTTCTTGTACCTGGATAGGCATCTCTTTGTTTAGATTGGGGAACTTTCCTTCTGTGATTGTTAAAAACATTTTCTGGGCCTTTGGCCTGGGTTTCTTCTCCTTCCTTTATACTTATTGTTCTTATATTCCATCTTTTTATAGTGTCCCATATTTCCTAGAATTTTTTTTTCAGATTTACCATTTTCTTTAACCGAGCTATCCATTTCTTCTACTTGTCTTCAACCCCTGAAATTCTCTCTTCTATGTCCTTTAATCTGTTGGTGAGTCGTACCTCTGAGGTTTTTGTTTGACATCCTGGGTTTTTCTCATTTCTAGGTTTATTTTTCAATTTGGGTTTCCTTCAGTGAATCTGTTTCTCTGTTAAATAGTACTTTCCATTGTGGAATATTTGTTTAACTATGTGAAGATGTGTTGTATTTGTTTATGTTGCAGAATATTTGCTTAACTATGTAAAGATGTGTTGCATTTATTTAATTATGTAAAGATGTGTTGATGTTTCACCTTGCCTACCTAAGGCACCTGATTGGTCTAATAAAAAGGTGAATGGCCAATAGTGAGGGAGGAGATATGGGTGGGACGTCCAGACAGGAAGAGTAAGTAGGAGGAGGAATTTAGGCCAAGAAAGAAAAAGGGATGCCAAGAAGATACTGGGGGGGGGCAGCAAAGCAAACCAGACATGGAGGAAGCAGGAATACAATATACAGAATAAAAGAAAGGTTTAAAAAAAAAACCCAGAGACAAAACATAGATGAATAGAAACAGGTTAAATTGCGTTAAAAGAGCTAGTGTGACAAGCCTAAGCTAAGGCTGAGCATTCATAATTAATAATAAGTTTCCCTGTCTTTATTTAGGAGCTGATTGGCAGCCCAAAGAAAATGCCAACTACAACTTTCATGTCTTGAATTGTTTTCATTATTTCATTCAACTGTCTTTTCATGNTCTTCATTAAAACATTCATTCATATCCTTTTTAAGAAACATATTCATAATTGCTATTTTGAAGTCCTTGTCTTGTGCTTTAACTAAATTGCTTTTCTCAGACCCTATTGCAATAGGGTTGCTGGCTTCTGGAGGAGGCATTTTAACTTGGCTGTTCACATTGTGGTTTTGCCCTGGGATCTAGGCATTTGTTATGATATTTGAAGTGCTTCTTGGTGTACATTCCTGGTCTCATCTTTGTTGGGTGACTATTCCATTTTTTGGTTGCTGTTGCTCACTTAGGTTTTAGCCAAGTATAGCAACTGTGGGGTTCCTGAGTCCCAGCCAAGTGTCACAGCTGTGGGGTCACTTATAAAGAGCTATTCTGCAGCTCACTGACAGTCACAGAGTGTCTTAGTGTTTCTACTGCTCTAAAGAGACACCATGATGATGGCAGCTTTTATAAAGAAAACATTTAATTGAGGTGGCAGCTTACAGTTCAGAGGTTCAGCCCATTATCATCATGTGTGTGCAGGCAGGCATGGTGCTGGAGCTGAGAGTCCTACATCTTGACTCAGCAGCAACAAGAAGTTGACTGTCACTGAGGGGAGCTTGAGAAAAAGAGACCTCAAAGCCTNCTCCCAGTGACACCCTTCCTCCAACAAGGCCACTTCTACTCCAACAATGCCACACCTCCTACTAGTGCCAATCTCTATAGGCTTATGCATAAGGGGCCAATTACATTCAAACTACCACACAGAGGAATAGAGATGGGCTAAAAGGAAAAGCTGAAAGGGGCAGCAGGGAAGAACTAGGGGAATCCAAGGCCCACACCAAGAAGCCAAGTGCCTAGGGCTAGGAGGAAGGGCCAAGACGATTCTAATTAATGATGATACATATTTCTCAGTGCATGAACCTGATCATATATGATTAAGATGAGGAGTCTGGGGGAGCCCTCTTGACCAGGTAAGACATGGCAGTGTTAGAGTCCTTCTTCCTATGAACATTTCCCTCTTTTCTTTAAGAACTATGGGAATGGAGCAGTTCTGAACTCACGACTTGTGGGGAAGGCGCTAGTACTAATTTCGTTCTGGAAACTTCCCTTCTGTGTTAGGTCTCTCTTGCCCTACACGTCCGCCAGGAATAGCCTTTTGACTTTTGGTTCCCTTTCACCTCTCCCCTAGTAGATATATAGGATTCATGCAGTTTGGTTGTCTGTGTGACCTGCTAAGACTGGGCAATGACATGGAAACCAAGGTACCAGGACAATCANCNGCAACAAGAACCTGTCCAGGGATGGTGCTGTGTCATATGGAAGCCAAGTGTTCTAAGAAAAGACAATTGAGTTCTCCCCATAACAAACCTTTCTGACTCGAAGATAAAGGTCCCAGGAATGGACCAGCCTCTACTCTCCATTGCTGGACCAAGGACATGCCTTAATAGAGTTATGGGAGGATCTGAGTAGGAAAGGGTTTGATGTNTTGTCATGAGTTAAGGGGTTATTTGTATGCTTTTTTTGACGCTTAAATGACTGTTTATTTTTTCCTCCCTGACTTATACACTGTTTTTGAACATATAACTTTGAGCCAGTTTATAAAGTGTCCAGCTGTGGTTCACAGGCAATGTGGACTCAGAAGAATTGAGATTCTATAGCCAAATTTCCAAGGACCATGGCTACTAAAAATAAATAAATAAATAGATAGATAGATAAATAAATAAATAAAAGAACATTCTAGCATTTATAATAACCATGGTTTGTTAGATATATAACCATCTCCATGATACAAATGAGGAAACAGAGGCTGGAGAGATGGTTCAGTGATAAAAAGCATGTGCTGCTCTCGCAGAGGACACGGGGTCGGTTCTCAGCACCCACACAGCAGTTCACAACTGTCTGCAACTCCAGTTCCAGGGGATTTTCTGACTTTTGCTAGCACCAGAAACACACATGGTGCACATACATACTAATAGGCAAACATTCACACACAGAAAATAAAAATAAATATATTTTTAAGCGTGAAAATAAAAGCATAGAAGAGTTTGCAAAGTTGTCCAAATCACCGAGTAGAGAGGGAATTAAAATTGAATCCCAAAGTCCTATTTCTCTCACCACTCCATCCTTAGTTTCTCTTCTCTCCTTTTACTCTTCGTGTGTGTGTGTGTGTGTGTGTGTGTGTGTGTGTGTGTCTGTGTGTGTGTGTGTGTGTACATGCACTCGAGTGTAGGGAAGAACATGTGTGTGCATGCATATGGAGTCCAGAGAATAACTTTGGGTGTTATTTCACATTGTCCTTTCTGTGAGTTAGGGTCTCTCATTCGCAGGGACCTTGCTAAGCAGGCTGGTCTGACGCCCATCATTGTGCCCAAGGATGCTCCTGTCTCTGCCTCCCCAGCACTGGAATGTCAGGAGCNCACCACTATGTCCTGCGTTTTATTTANATGGAATCTGGGAATCAAACNCAGGTCCTCCTGCTTATAAGGCAAGCACCTCACTAGGTGAGCCATCTCCCCAGGTTTCCTCTTCTCTCTTTTCTCATTCATTCATTCCTGGGGGTGCTTCTGGAGTTATCTGACCTTATAGCACCTCCATGACTCTTGGGGTCCCTTTTCTGAATACCCGTGGAGCCACCATCTTGGTTACTCACTTGAAAATTAACTTCGTGTTCTTCTAAAATATGCTCTCCTAGCTAGTCTTATCTTCTAACATGTTGCTACTTTCAAAATTTCCATTTCTTGAATCTTCAAAGACAACACAGATTTCTTGGGGGAGCACAGTTGTTCTGTGCCCTCTGCCCCAGCCTGGCCTCACAAAACTCTAAAAAGGAACTAGCGAGGGTATCACCCATTACTGCAACTGGGGAATTGAAATAGTTCTTAAGGATTTTTCTCACTCAGGACTAAGTCACCTATAGAAATCCCCCTACTGATCAGATGAGGCAATGAACAAAGATATGTAATATTTCAGTGGACTTTATTCTGTCCAACTCTCTCTCCCCTTAAGTAGCATCTATAATTTCTTTAAGAAGACAAGACAAAATCCATTCTTTGAGAGTTTGGTGCTCTCACAGCTTCTGAGTTGATAGATACTCCCTTGGAACTCACCTGGGGAGGCATGCCACTATGCTTTTTTTAAATTAAATTTTATATACCATATATTTTGATCATATTCTTTCCCCTCATCCTCAACTCCTCCTAGAGACTGGGAATTCCAAAATCTGCATATTTTAGAGAGCAGATATAGTACATGTTCAATATATCCCATCATGACCCCAGCAACATCCATAATATGACCACTCCACTAACATGTACGTTCATGTTGCCTGGGATAAATAAAATCTCACTACAGCCATGTGCCAAGACAGAATTTTACTTCCAAATAGTTTTGACAAGCATAGGATTTCAGAGCTTCTGTTGACCCATAACAGACAGTAACTGTGAAGTGCTCATGTNATGTCAGGTGTCCCACTCAATNCCTACTGTGACTTACCTCTAATAACCCACCACCAACACTAGGAGAGCCTCATTTTGCTTCCACTTCACTGATGATGAAAACAAAGTTTAACAGGTTTATGACTTGCCTGAGATTATATCAACAGGAGCATTGGAGCAAGACTCCACATACACATTAACCTTCCCTCATCTCTGTGGTTCCCTCTGAGGACATTAGGANGATAGATTGAGAGATTGGGGTGTGGTAAGTGTCCCCATAAGATTTCTGGGCTTTTTCACTGGGGAGATTTTACCCTAAGATCTGGGAAAGTTGAGTTGCAGGCCTTTCAAGAAGAGAAAAAAAAAACCCACCTTTTTGCATTAACCAAATGACAGGTGCAAAGACCAAGCTCGGACTTCACTGTGAAAGGCACAAGCATGACAAAGGCTGCCCTGGAACAAAGGGTCTAACTAGCACACCTGTTAAGAATTGAGCTCAGGCAATGAGGACCCAACCCTATAATAAGTTGGGTTGTTCGGCACAAATGTACTTCTGGCCAAGCTTCAAGTCCTTCTGAGGAAGAAGGTTTTCTGGCGCTTCTCCACAAGATCATTTTGATGACTAAATGAAGCTCAGATAAGCTCAGAGCCTGGCACAGAGTGACCCCGCTGTGTCAGCTCTCAAGGAAACCACGCCACAGAAGAAAACAAAGACAGCAGAGGCAAGCACAGAGAAAGAGACTGGCAGTCTGATCGTCCAGGGTTCTTGTGATCAATCTGAATCTGCTGACAAATACACCCTGCTTTTGAAATTCTTGATTTGTTTTTGCTGTGTTGGGGGTAAGGGAGATGGGTGTGGGTATAGGTGTAGTGTGTGTCATCTAGAGGTAGATATTAGGTTTCTTCCTCAATAGCTCTCCACATCTGTCTATCTGTCTATCTATCTGTCTATCTTGAGACAAGGTCTGCCACTGAGCCTGGAATCCACTAATTCCACTAATCTGGCTGACCATCAAGCCCCAGGGACCTCCTCTCTTTGCCTCCCTCCATCTGAGATTATAGACGTACACTATTTTACCTCTTGCATGGTTGCTGGGGATCCAAACTCAGGTTGTCACACTTGCACAGCAAGCACCTTACCANCTGAGCCTGGGTTTTACAGTTCTTCAGCACCTGAACACACTAGACAGGTGGTTTTAGGAGATATGATGTGAGTGAAGAAAGTCAAGTGTAGCCAACACAGGCCATGGGAGGAGTGGCTGTTTCATGGGGGTGGGTAGAGGGCATCTTCATCTACTCTGTTTCTGTAACAGAATAATGAACACTGGGAACTTGTAGAGAAAAGAGGTTTGGTTTTGGCTCATCTTCTGGAGGCTTGGAAATCCAAAAACATGGCACCTATTGTTGCTGAGTCCTAACGGCTCCCTGGGGTAGGAGGTAAGAAGGTGCAGTGTCAACAACACAGACATATGGAGTCAGGTGAAAGGCAAACAGCAGATTCATTTATTCAGTAATGGGGAAAGCCTTGTATATCCTCCTTCCAGCACCCAGGCTGCGTCCTGATCCTGTGACATTGCGTGGTCACCCCTCATTGGCTGGGCACGATCAGGACCTCTGACAGTGCCTGTTGCTAGGCCCTCAGGCAGACTCCAGGTTGGCTCATAAGTAAGTATGTTATGTGCATGCCTTGGCAACTAGTTTGAGCCTTCTCTTCCTGCAACTCACATTTGCTTAGACTCTAGCAAAAGCTTTATGTTAGCCTAACTCATGGCAGAATATGGAGAGGTAGGTGAATATGTGTAGAAGACAGAAAATATAAAGGATTCCTTGCCCTATACAATTCACTCTTTGGTGACTGATCCAGTCCTGAAAGAGTAAGAATTTCAAAGAGAAATGCATGGACCCCCACTGAAAACTTCATCAGCTCTTAAAAGGCCCCACCTCCCAATACTGCCCCAGTGACAATCACATTTCAATACAACATTAAGAGGGGTCAGTCACTTGGACTGGAATATGGTGGGTAAAGCCAGCCTCCACAAAGACCTTGGACTTGATCCTCCTTAGCTCNCCAGCTCTGATACAGATGGAGAGGTCAATTCTCTTGTTGGTTCCTGCTCATCCAAACTCTCAGAGAGTGACTCGCTGCCTGGGATTTTCCTCCCACACTCTTGAAACTAAAATAACTGTTCATGGCACCATGAAAAGCCATCATGGGCAGCCAAGATGACCTAAAGAGGATACTGACAGAAGACACACATCTTCACCAGAGGCTCTAGGATCATCCCTAAGACTGTCTTAGGCCTGGGTTCAAATTATATGTGATGCTCATGGAGTCACAGTGTCTGTGGAGCCTATAGACACTCCATAAACTCAAGGCCAGGCCCAAGTACCAACTAAGAGGAATAGAAAAGATCAACAAAAGACAGTATTTGACTAACTCGCCATTGTGTCTTCAAGAAAGGAAAATGTTTGGTGAACAATACTGATCCTTAATCAACATTTATTGAGTGAAATAAATGCAAAAAGACACATACCTTATGGACAAACCCAGGCGTGGCTTCACTTCCTCTGAGGGGGTACCCCTGACTTGTCCTACCCTATCTTGGCCTCAGATTCCTCCTGGTCAGTCACAGAGTTCATCTCAGTACCATGCCCCACCCCTGAGACAGAAGGGAGAACGGAGTCAGAGCAAGAACACACTGTCTTGACTGGCTACAGTTAGCTGTGGTGTGTCATCTCTCCATTTAAAGCTCAAAATTCCTGCTCTTGTTCCACAGAGAGACCCTCCATTAGGAGCATTCCAGACCCAAGGCAGCTGCTCCAAAGAGTGGTAATTAAGTCAGCAGACCATGATGCCTGCTTTCAGCTCTTTTCACACCTGCCTGCCAAGAGCAGAATTACTCTAGAAAGAGGAGTTCTTGTCTGTGCCAGGACTGGTAAGCATTCTGCAAAAAATATCCAGGTCTGGGGCCAGTGGGGAGGGAAGTAGTGGTCAGTCACACGTGGTCCTCCTTCTAAGAACCACACAGCAGCTTGCTGACATTTCTTCAGGGCTGCCATGTGGCCAGGGAGTGAGTACTTAAGATGGCGAGGCATTGGGATGTGGTTAGGCTGCAGAGAAAAGTGGTTCACATATGGTCAGTAACAGACTATGAATAGCTCTGCATAGCATTTACTTAGCACTTGTTAGGTACTTCTATATGGCAGACACTTCACCCACATCCTTGTCTTAGTCCCTTCTCATGTGGGTAGCATGTCCAACCTTTTGATATCATGACACAATGTTGTCGTGTATANAATTTTCACCCAAGAACCATGAGACCAAGTTACAAAAAATAATTTTCAAAAAATGAACCTCTCATAATAGATTTTTTAATTTTTGTATGTATATATGTACCTGTTTGTCTGTGTAATCATGGGGCTTTCAGTACACAAAGGGGCCAGAAGAGGGCATTGGATCCCCTTAAAAATAGTTATAGGCACTTGTGAGTAGCCTGGTGTGGGTGCTGGGAACTGAACTTAGGTCCTCTGCAAGAGTACCAAGTGCTCTTAACTGCTAAGCCATCTGTCCAGCTGACTCCATACCTCCAATAATGTTCTAAGCCAGTTTATAATTTTGTGTTGGGTTGCATACATAGCTATCCTGGAATATACAAGCTTTGCAAATTGATTTGAACACACATGGAACTTGAAAAGTTGCCCTAGGTTGAAGACAGCCCAGCGGGTGCTCGCAAATGACATTCTGCAAGTCTTGTAGAAGTGGAGGTGACATCCCAGAGTTTGTGAGAGGCTCTGCTGCTGAGGTCCCCTCTTTGTGGTGCAGCTTGGCTAACTCTTCAGCATCCTGGCTTAGGCCAACAGGCTGGAGGAGGCAGGAGGAAGCTCTCTGAGCCCAGGCTCCTCAGACTAGAGGTCAGTATGTCACTTTCCTTTCTCAAGACCCTCCCACAGCCTTCCATGAATACATACAGCCTAGAATTCCTGTCCAGCTGGCTGTCAGGAAAAGAAAATATCAACCAGAGATCCCATGATTGCCACTGTGTTTCGGGTCTCATAAACAATGCCCTTGAGGGCTACTCACTCATTGGAGCTCCCCAGTCTGAGACAGGTAAGAGAAGCTCCACTGAGGTCATCATCAGCCCCAAAGGCCCTGCCACAGCCTTGGTAGAAGATTCTGGAAGCAGAAGTGCCTCCACAAACTGGAAGGNCCAGGAAAAAAGCCTGGCAACATTAGAATTAAACCCATCCAAGGCCTGCCATTTCTCCTCGTAGCCAAGACATGGAATCAAAGGATACCTGGAGAAGGGCCTGATGCTATCACCAAGGGGGAAAGCAAGCTGTATTTTCTTCTCTAAATATTCCCTTCACCACCCTGCCTGCCAGGCTCTACCTCCTGGGCACTTTCTGACCTTTCAGCATCCCAAAGAATAAATGGTTTGGGCTAGCTTAGGGTAGAGGGCCTCTGGAGTAAAGCTGAGGCTGAAGGGGAATTTCAGACCTAAGGTGAAGGCTATGTGAAAGGGGTGGGGAAGAGGTGAAAAGAAGTTTCCTAGGGACATATTTTAAAGCTACATGTCCGCTAAGCAGGGAGGACACCCCTGGGATCCTCTCCTGAGTATAAAATGATGACTTCAGGGTGTCACTTCAAACAAGCCTTTTTTCTCCAAAAGTAGACTTTACCAAAACATCAACGTAAGCATGGCACGACATTTGAAGTGGTCANCACTTCAGTTTTGAGTTCTGTCTGGTTGTTCTCTCCTAAGGTGTCCCTTTAAGGATCTGTATCTCTAGGTAAAAGGTGTGGGTCTAGGAAGATGTCCCACCACCATATTGTCTGTGTCCTCCTGGACAGTTTCTTTCCTACCTCTACATCTCTGGGATCTACAGGTTATAAATCCTCATTTTTCACAAGGGAAGCTTCTGCTGGGGATCATGGGAAGACTTCACAGAACCGATCTATGACTGCCACTTGAATATTTGGGGCTCTTGTGCCATGGAGCCAGAAAGCAAGACATGTCACAAAAGATGGACCACTATAGATGCAATGGTGAGCTGCCCAGATCTGCCCCAAACCCTAGTACTGAAGGTCTCTCTCTCTCTCTCTCTCTCTCTCTCTCTCTCTCTCTCTCTCTCTCTCTCTCTCTCTCTCTCTTAGGCTTCTGCTAATGATAGGCCCCTCAGCATGGCTTTGATAGAGGAGAGTTGCCTCCCCTAAGGCCACAGCCCTCTCCTGGGCAACCTCCATGTAATGACGGGTGGCAGAGAGAAAACCCTATACCCTCTTCTCTGAACTGAGGCAGATGCAGCAGCCAGCCTCCACTCATGCAGTCTCCTCTCTGTCAGTATTTCCAACCAGTCTGGCTCAGTTGTCTGTTAGTTTACAACTGATGAGCTTAAAGCTGTACATCATTATTAGCCAAAGTCTGGAGTTTACAATCGAGCTCAGGCTTGGAGTTGTATAATTGTATCTAATAACACACATCCAACATTATAGTATTATATAGAGTTTTCCTGCCCCCCAACTTGTTTGTCCTTTGCTGCCTCCAGGCCTCTGCTTATTACCAATCTTCACATTGTCTCACAACTTTGCTTTTTCCTGAAGACCACATGGCTGGATTCATGCCACTTTCATCCCTTTCAGATGAGTTTTGTTCATTTAGTGACATGCAGAAGGTTTCTCTGCGTCTTTAATGGACTCACAGCCTCTTCTTTTCAGGGCTGGATGATACTCCGTTGTCTAGACGTATCATGGTTTCTTTTCCGTTCACTTACTAAAAGGCAACTTGATTCTCTACCAAGTTATGCCAAGTGCTAGTGTTTTGGCAAATATTCCCATGTAGGCTTCTGGGTGGACCCAAGACTTCTCAGTCATTCAAACAGCAAACAGCCCAATTTCTCTATGATGTTTACCATAATTTTCCTGACCTCCATTTTGAGGAACGGTAATAATCATATAGGACAATTTTGAAGCTGACTCATATAATGTACATGGAGCTCTTAGCCTAGCACCTAGCACTTGGGCAGCCTGGATTCTGAGTGTGCACAAAAAACAAAGCTGTTTTCCCTGTAGGAAGCATGGTGGAGGCATGGCCAAGCCCTACAGTATGTGTGGCTCTGTGCTGGCTTCATTTCTGTTGCTGTGATAAAATACCCTGACGAAATGCAACTTAGGACCCAAAGAATCTGTTTTAGCTCCAGATTCCTGCCTTGACTTCCTTGCTATGAAGACCTGGAAGCAGCTAGTTACATCTGAACTGAAAATGCATGCTTATTTGTGTTCTGCATTTGTATAGTCNATGATCATATGCCTAGGGAAAGGTGCTGGCCACGATAGACTGAGTCTCTCTACATTAATGAATTTAGTAATTGAAGCAATCCCCCACAGACATGCCCACAGGCCAACCTGATCTGACAATCCAACACTTCCTTCTCACGTGATTCTAGATTGTGTCAAACTGACCAGTAAAACTAGCTGTCACAGGTTCCAGCCTCTGTCAGCAGCTGTGGAAATGACTAAAGGTCCAACGAAGGTCACAAAGCTATACCATCTAGCTACAGCTGATAGGTGTGAGGGACCAACTCTGTGTGATTCAGGTCAGCTGAGGTTCTAGATCTGAGAAGAATGTGGAGATTTGAGTCTGTTTACCCAGATTTCTGTCTTACTCAGCGAGTAACCCACCTAATGCATGCTACACCTCTCTGCCTATGCCTTTGCCCAGCAGACAGGATTGATGCTCAGATCATGAAATTACTGTGAGATAAAGTTGCTCATTTAAAAACAAAAATATTTATGAAGTTTGAAAGATGCCAGCGGGGGGGAAATGATGGCATGAAGGTGAAGAATATGGTATTTGCAATTGAAGAGCCTTCATGTATGGGTAGCCTTTCTTATTATCCTATTAAGTATAGTAACAATTTAAATGTAAGAGCAATAAACCTGCGTATTGCCTCGGGGGTGTAATATATGGGATATCATAGTCACAGCTCACCTGTCCATACTCCAAGAAGAAATGTTGTAAGATGGTCATGGTACCATGACTCCCCATAAGGTAGACTCAAGTGTCTCCTACAAGCCTAACTGAATCATTCAGTCCTGAGCAGCTTGACCTAGGGAGGGGAGGTAGAAACAAACCCAGTGCCACATAGTGAAGCCTGTTAGCAAGACAAGGGTGCTGGTGTACCCCTAAGCATACTCCTTCCGTCTACTGTATGTTCATCTCCTCCCAGGGATGCCTCTCCTCTTCTACCCTTTACTCACTTGAAATAAAGCCATGCCCCATAGCTGAAGCTCACAAGTATGGAAAACCAGGCACATCTGTAACCATGGGGATGGCTAGATGGGAGGAGTCAACAGGAAGGTCCATAGAAGCTTGCAGGCCAGGTAGCCTGGCTTCCATGGCAACAGTCCAAGCCAATAAGAGACACTGCTTTAAACAAAAGGTAGAAATCCTCTCAGACCAAGACTTACGGCTGTCCTCTGCCCTTCACACATTGCCCTTTGCCCATGTGCACCCCTATGAATATTCNTGCACACAATATAAACAATATAAACATATGCATGTGTATACATATATTCAAGTTAATTGCCATCCATTACGACTGAAAATTCAGCTCCTCGGTCACATTTGACATAGTTCAACTGCTCAGTAGCCACATGTGCTGTGACCATCGGATTAGATGGTGTGATACAGATGTTTCTATCATCACAGAAAATTCTTTTGGACAGCAAAGTTCTGGAACATTCTTCCCCTGATTTCTTATCCATCCTTCAAGTCTCAGCTTAAATATCACATTCCCACAGGGTCCTTCTCTGGCCCTCCAGTCTAAATTAAGTTCCCCTGCTTTCTTTCTCATACAGCCAGCAATTTTCCCCTTGAGATCTTACAACTGTTTGCCAAGTGATGATTGAGCCTCTGATAATTTCTTATCTACATCCAGAACATACTCCTCCCAGTGGCTACACCAGACCCAGCCCCTGCCTCAGTGCATTCAGTAAGAGCTGATCATATGGTGGATAAGTGGAGTAATGAATACTTGTACATATGGATGAGTGATTACACATCAGTGTCTTGGTTAAGAAGTGCCTGGTAAGAAGAAAAAGCTTGGGGACCGTAAGCTCCTGGACTGTAACCCTGACCTCANTGCTTGAGGCAGCCTTTGGAAGACAGACCTCCTTCTGTGGAGACAGAGAATGTTCTTACCTACCTCAGAGTGCTGTCTGGGAGTGAATGGGATGGCATATATANAGCCCAGGGCATGGTATGTGCATCTGCCCACCCCCACACCTTGATCATTTTCATATGCCCTTCCATCCTCTCTACTTCACTGACCCTGGCTACTAAGCCTCATTCTTCATGCCTGCCTACATCTAAAGGCCTTTATTTCCCTTTAAGTTGCNACAACTGAAAGATCAAACCAAAAATTTCCCCAATACACACAGCCCACTCACTCTGTCTAGACACTATTCTCTCCGTGTCCTCCCCGTCGCTATAGGAACCAGCCTAACCCATTTTCTCACTCAGAATGGGCAGAGGCAAACTTCATCCCTGGGCTTGTTCTCAGAATAGGCCNTGCNCACAGCATCTGGTCCATTCTCCTCAGGCAGTTTCATCAGTTTGTGTTTGTGAACCCCCTGCATCAGCATCCCCACCAAGGCGTCCTTAAAATACAGCCTCCCAGGCCCCTGTAGACTCATTGGATCAGAATCTCTGTAACAGGACCCAGGAGCAGTGTTTTCAACCATGAGCTCAGATGATTCTATTACTCTCATCAAAGCTGCTCAGAATACATTTAGCCCCGTGGAACACTGTGAAGATTCCTCTAATAAACCACTGATCCTTCCTTAATTTTCATTAAAAGATCATTTGCAAAAATACCTCTCTAGTGGGTTTTCAAGTTTATTTTTATTATTCAGAACTCACACGTTCACAGGCTATATCTAGTCCCTTCTCAAACACCCTCNAAAGGTTTGACCCCAAAGCTGTGGCATTATGGGAAGATGGCAGAACCTTTAAAGGGGTGGGACCTAGCTAAAGAGAGTTGGTCCTTAGTGGTGTATCCTGGAAGCGGATGTTGAGACCTTGGTGAGGAGACTTCCTCTGCCACATGACCCCAACATATANACACATACTTTGNGGCCACAGGCCCACCTTCTATGTACTGAAACTATAAGCCAGAATTAACCCTTCCCCCTTTAAGTTAAGGATCTCAGATGTTGTGCCCCAACAATGGACACAGACAACATACTCCATGAGGAATTTAGCCAGGTTTGCAGTGGACTCCAGCTTACTGCTAGAAAAGAAGGCAGCTATGCAGTACCAGGCCCTTCTGTGAACCTCCAAGGAGGCACACGTCCACAAAATTTACTGCAAGTCTCCATTTGCATTTAAAAGTCCCATTGTAAATGAGAGGTCCCTCGTTATTGTCTTGGACCCTCAATTCCTTCAAATTGCTGCTCTTCTGTTGTTGTTGTTGTTGTTTTTGTTTTTCAAGACAGGGTTTCTCTGTGTAGCTTTGTGCCTTTCCTGGAACTCACTCGGTAGCCCAGGCTAGCCTCGAATTCACAGAGATCCGCCTGCCTCTGCCTCCCGAGTGCTGGGATTAAAGGCNTGCGCCACCACCGCACGGCCTGCTGCTCTTCTTGATGGGTTCTGATAACCTATGGTCAGTTTTTCACTATGGATTCACAGTGGAAAGGTAATACAACATTAACACAAACACAGTAAGTGGACTTGAAGAAAGACAGTTTCCCCCTTGTGTTAGTCAGGGTTTCTACTGCTGTGATAAAATACCATGACCAAAAGCAAGTTGGGGAGAAAAGGGTTTATTCCACTTCCACTTCCACATCATAGTCCATCACTAAAGGAAGTCAGGACAGGAACTCAAGTAAGGCAGGACCCTGGAGGCAGGAGCTGATGCAGAGACCATGGAGGGGTGCTGCTTACTGGCTTGCTCTCCATAGCTTGCTCAGCCTGCTTTCTTATAGAACCCAGGAGCACCAGCCCAGGGATGGCACCACCCACAGTGAGCTGGGCCCTTCCCCATCAACCACTAATTAAGAAAATACCCAACAGGCCTGCCTACAGCCTGATCTTATGGAGGCATTTTCTCAATTGAGTGTCCCTCCTTTCCAGTGACTCTAGCTTGTTTCAAGTTGACATAAAACTAGCCAGCACAACTGACCTCTTGTCACCTTGACACACAAACACATCACTATTAATCCACAACTCTTCCTCTCTTATTCATCCCACAAGATACTACATTAATATGATCATCACAATATAAAATATCCCACATTTTAAAAGTTCCACAGTATTTAAAAATTGAAANACTTAAAAAATTCAGTCTGTTTAAAATCCAAAAGTCTTTTAAAATTCAAAGTTTCTCGACTGTCATCTTGTCAATGAAAAATAAATGAAATACTTTCTTACTTCAAGAGGGAAGAACCAGGGCACAGTCACAATCTGAACAAAGCAAAACCAAACCCCAGAAATGTAAATCACTCAATGCCCAACTATCTAGGATTTACTCACAATCTTCTGGTTCCTCCAAGGGGCCTGAGTCACTTCCTTGCCTCTGCACACACAGATTNTCTTCTAGACTCAGTCTGGCTCTGCTCCACACCTGTCGCTGTTCTGGGTGGTCATCTCATGGCACTGGCGTCTCCAAAATGCTGGGGTCTTCTGCTGCAACTGGGCTGCACTTTCACCAATAGCTTCTCCTGGGCTCTCTTCAGGGACTCCAGCCCTGCCACACAGTGCCAGCCTGTGCTCTATGATCTCTTCATGTCTTCAAAACTAGTACCGTCTGGGTGACTCCTACACATTATGAAGTTCAGCTGTCAGCATGAGGTACCACCTTGGCCTCTTCTGGAACACAGCTTCTGCGTGCTGACCCTGAGGAAACACTTCCCAGAAGATTTCACCTCAGTGATGCTGGTCTCTTCTTAGTCATCACTAATTTCTCAGCTCCAGCTGACCAGCATCTATTGTCCCAGTAAAGCAAAGGTTTCACTTCAGTGGTTCTGGTCTCTTATTAATCACAGCTGATTCTTCAGCCCCAGCTGACCATAAACCACAGATTCTCAACTCAAAATAGTAAATGGCACTCATAGTCTTAAAGGAGCTCTCAAAACTTCCCTCTGAAATTTCACAAGCCAGGTCTCCATCTTCTGCATTGCCTTCAACATTCTCAAGCTCCCATAGAACAGTTCACCAAGCATTGAATACTCAATGGCTTTTCTTGCCCAAAGTTCCAAAGTCCTCCTACAATCCTCCCCAGAATAACATGGCCAGGCTTGTCACAGCAATACTGCACTATCCTCACACCAACTTGTCTTAGTTAGAGTTTCTATTGCTGTGATGAAACACCATGACCCAAAGCAAGGTATGGGAGGATGGGTTTCTTTGACTTACATAGTTCATCATTGAAGGGCGTCAGGACAAGAACTCAGGCAGGGCTGGGACTCCAACAGGGCTGGAACCTGGAGGCAGGAACTAATGCAGAGGCCATGGACGGGTNCTGCTTACTGACTTGCTCCTTGTGGTTCGCTCAGCCTGCTTTCTTAAAGAACCCAGGACCTGCAGCCCAGGGATGGCACCACTCACAATGGGCTGGGTCCTCCCCCATCAATCACTAATTAAGAAAATGCCTTACAGCCGGATCTTGTGGAGGCATTTGAGTTTCCCTCGTTTCAGTGACTCTAGCTTATGTCAAGTTGACATAAAACTCGCCAGCACACTGCTCAAATACAAATGCTAGAGCAAACAAGTGTGTACACAATCATTCCAAATTGGGTTTTATATTCATAGCTCATTATAGGAATCAGCCCATTTTCCACGGGGAACTCTAAAGTGGGGAATGGAGGAAGTAGATAAAGACTTTTAAGTAGCCCTGAGTCAGGTTCTGAGTATAATTATTACCATTCCTTTCTTTTATTGCCCTGGGGAGAAAAAAAAAGCACCTTCCCTTGTACCTTAGGCCAAACCTCCTCCTTCAGGATTGCCAACTCCTCAGCCCTGTCCTGTCTGTTAGAGTGCTCTATCAGTTCTTCCCTCAGGCGCCAAGCTGGACAGACACAGCCCACTGAACTGGTTGAGGTTTCTCTAGTCCTCAGAAATAAGCAGTTGCTAGCATCCCCAGCCCCTATCTCCTTTCACTTCTTGCTAGGGGCTGGCTGACTCACTGCATCCATACTGGAGAATCCACAGGGCACAGTGGCAGCTAACCACTGCCTGCAGAGCTCCTGGAAAGTTCCTTCAGATCCTGAATAGCTGTCATGGGAGGACTCCCTGTCTCTAGTCAGGTACCACAGTGGGCTTTCATACATGGAGCACTCTATGAACTCTGCTCTCAGGCTCCACGCTGGGCAGATACAGCCCACTGACCTGGTTGAGGTTTCTCTGGATGTAGGAGGGATCAGAGGCAGGAGCTGGAACAAAGTGGAAGCAGGAGAGATGCCATCTCCACCTTTGCTGCAACATGGAAGTAAGAAATCTTCAGTATTTACTTATTTTTGTGGGTCTGAAGATCAAACAAGTGCTTCGACACTGAGCTACACCCCCAGCCCTGCAAACATGCCTATTGCCACTTTCTTTCATCCCAAAGGAAACAGCCTTCCAGAGATGCCTTCTTGGCCGCTCCCTTTACAGCTCAACAGCCTGCCAATCTCACACCTTGGGCCATTCCCAACCTGACCACTATACTGTTCATCTGGCACAATGACTCTTCCTCCAAGGAGCCCTCCCCTGATACCACAGCCTCAGCACCTTCTCCTTTTCTTTATACGTCAAGGGTCCCACCTGAAGCCTGCAGGAGCCACTGGGTCAAGTTAACAGAACACGACTCGATGGTTCTACCAAAACCCACTGCCCTATGGAGGCACAAGGCAAAACACCCCTGGGCTGTGACTACATCCAGGCACCTCTCCACATTCCAGCTGAGGATCTGATGACATCCTGCTTCACAGGTCTGTAAAAAAAACAACTTTGTTATGGTCATCTCAGTCTTGTTGATGACAGTAGAACAACTTGGGAGCAAGCCAAACATCAACATTGGGAGAGTTCATTAAATAAACTGTAGTTGAACTATACAATGGAAACTATACAATGGAAAATCACATACTCATTAAAAATAACATCGAGGAAGCATATAAATAGGCATGGTAAGCTAGGGAGAGACACTGCCAGGCTTTAAAGGCATCTTACAAAACACCCAAGTGTTAACAGGTTTCCTCTCTGAAGGTCAGCATTGCGGGTCATCAGCTCATTCATATGATAGCCTAGTGCTTTATACAAGGCATGAGTAGCATCAAATAAAACAAATAAAAGTTTTTTTACTGATGGTGCCCAGCTTGACACTGTAACAGCTTGAGGGAAAGGCAAGCATAGAGTGTGTGAAATGTTATGACAGCAATCCCCATGCAGAACTGACCCCCCAGTGTCCCTGTAGTCCATGGTTGCCCTCATCTCCTTCAGGTCTTTCTCTGTTCAAGGGCTTGCATGCACAGCTCATTGTTTGGAGGAACTGCCTGGGTCTGTATCCAGAGGAAGGNTGATTGTCCTCTGCTTCTCAGGGATGGCTTCTCGCTCCATGGTTTTATTTGGTCCCCTCCCTCTCCCAAAGAGCCCTTCTTCATGACTCAGCAGATGTAATCCGTCCATCCGTAGTAGGCAAGTCAAAAGCTCCTCAGAGATGTTGGGGACCCCAATCCTCTGGGTCTGGTAACTAGGTTACACAGTGACTCACAAGTGACTTTGCAAACATGATTAAGGTGACAGACCCTCAACTACTTGAGGATCTTGGGTTATGCAGATGGGTCCATGAGATCTAGTCANATGAGCACATGAAAGCACAGAACTTTGTCCAGCTGGAGTCAGAAAAGATGCAGCAGCAGTGGCCAGGGAAGCATGAGAGAGACTGTCTCCCATCAGAGGGTCACAGGGAAAGCATGAGCATTGTGGGTAGCCTTAGATGACAGGCATCAAGGAAGTGGGGTCTTTAGTCCTAAAGCCACCAAGATCCAGCCAACAACCTGAACCATATGAACATATGGTCATAGTAGGAAGTCCTTTGTCATTGGAGCTATGGTAACGGGATTCCCACCCTCATTCCTGCAGCTTCAATGTTGACATTTGTTCCAGCACGTGCTCTGTCCACATCCCCTGCTAGAGGCCCAAAACAATAACACTGCCCAGTCTTGGACTTGAATCTCCCAAACTGTTAATTAAATAAACTGCCTCAGGTATTTCATCATAGTAACCTGAAGTTGACTGAAACACAGAATATCATTTAGCATCAGTACAAATGCCACGTCCATGAAACATCCTTATTCCTTCATCTACGGGTGAGTTTTCTCTCCTCTGAAATATTGTTTGTTTGTTGAGACAGGATTTCTCTATACAACCAGGCTGTAGACCAGGCCGGCCTTGAACTAAAGGGATCCACCTGCCTTTGCCTCGCCCGTGCTGGGATTAAAGGCGTGCGCCACCACCACCCAGCTTTCCTCAGAATTTTTCAGTTACTCGGCTCCTGAGTATCTCCAGCCATTGCTACAGTCTACCTGAACTTACTATTATTTCAACATAGGTCATAATTCTCCTGGATTCTGTGATACTTTGAGAGACATATGAAGCTGGTTCATCTTCATTTTCCTTCCAGAGCAGATCATAACAGCCAGTGNATAGTCAGTGCTAGATTTTTGTCAGGAGGATGGCTCGTGATCTGGATGGATGGTTATTGTTTAATAAAATGAATTTCTACGGCATTTAGGAATGGAAATGTGGACCTAAGGATATTGCAGAAAAAGGAAAGAATAGCTAATTTATGATGAATAGTAGCAGCATACAAAAAAAATGGAACAGGAAGGGAAAAAAAAAAACTCTGAGTATCCCAAAGAAATCTAATAGTACTTGGAATTTCACAGTGCTTAGGTACCTGGTTCTAAGATGTAAATTAATATGTAAAACAAATAGGACTACATGTTGGAATAATGGATTGTGAAACCAGATGGGTGAGGCTCATGGGCTTTTTGGTCCAGTCTCATCTGTGCCACCTAGCTGTGGGGATCTGAGGGGGGAGTCTCCCTCCTGGCCAGTGTGCTGAGGAAATCACTGATGCTGATACGTGATCATTGATCATGCTGATACGTGATCATTGATCACTGTGTTGTTTACATCAAAGTGTAATGACAAAAACCCATCTCACCTGGTTTGAGACCCCAATTATCCATGCTTGCCTGTTCCCCATTACTGCACACCTCCTGATGCTCAATAATATGCCTCAGCTGACATCTTCCTTTCCACCTGAGTTTTGGAAANCTTATTCATGCTTACCTAGTAGTCATCTCTTTGCAAACCATGATCAAAGGCCTGAAAACCATGAGACTTCTGCTCCCTACAAAGCATGTTTGGCCAGTGGGTATAGGGTTGTCCTGGAGATTATAACCACGGCCTTATGCATGCTAGGCAAGTACTCTACCANTGANNTATATCCCCAGCCCCCAAAATGCCCTTTGACCTCACTCACTCCTCNCAATAGCCAGGCAAGTCTAGTGATCTCANGTTACTCTTTTACGTGGGAATAGATTGAGATTCTGATGAGCAAACAAGCTTGCCTGAGAGAGAAAAGAGGGGAAGGAGAAGGGCTTCGGCAGGCCATGCGTGTTATACCAAGGTCCCCATACCTGAAAGCCAGCAGTCCAGGGACAAGGGCTCAGTCTAGCCCAGGTGGAAAGAAAGACAAGGAAGGGCCTGTAACAAGTCTTTCTCTGTCCTGCCAACCAGCTCCCAAATAATGACATGGGGACTTCTTATTATGAAAGCTTGGCCTATAGCTTAGGTTTGTTCCTCCTAACTAGCTCTTATAACTTATATTAACCCATAGTTTTATTAATCTACNTTCTACCACATGGTCAATACCTCTATCTCATCCTGTATGTCTGACTCGTTCTGTGTCTGGCTGGCTTCTCTGCCTCTCTTCTTCCCAGAGTCCTCTCTGTCTGGAAGTCCCGCCTATACCTCTTGCCTAGCTATTGGCCATTCAGCTTTTTATTACACCAATCACAGCAATACATTTTCACACAGTGTACAAATATCCCACAACAAGTGCCCACAAGGATGTCACTAGCTAGGAGGACACCTGAAAATAAGCTACCTAGTGGGATCACAGGAACACACACATGGGCCTGTTCAACACTTAGCCAAACAGGGACATACATGCCACTCAGACTCTCAAAAAGGCACTCAGGGTGGGGAGGAGGAAAGGGGGAGACTGGGAAGAGGGGAGGGAGGGAAAGCTTTGATTAGGATGTGGAAAAAGAGGGCGGGGCATTCCGGGATCCTGGACTGATGCAGGAGCATGTCAGAACAAGAACAACTGTGTCCCAAGGTGAGAACGCTTGGTCTTAGTCCTATTCACAGAGCATTGGGAGAGGAAAGGACTGCCACCTTCCTCCACACTTAAAAGGGGCTGGGATAGGAAGGAAANACAACAGAGGACACAGAACATTCCTCATGGGCCACACTGGAGCAAGTGGCCTCATACGGTGTTCCTTTCCCCACTGGGGTGACATTGAGTCTTCAGATGGTCTTCCTGGGTGGCTGCACTCTACCATGGCCTACTGGTACCCTTGTATGCCACTGCAGGAGTGTTCCTCACCCTGGC
>LZPO01117025.1:149366-164108 GCA_001675575.1 Neotoma lepida
AGTCTTCTGGCTCTAAAAGAAGCCCCTGTCCAACCTCTGAAATGTCACGCTTCACTGCTTTATTCCTCTGATGTGGGTGATGAGCTACAGGGGACAAAAATTAGTTTCCCACCACTCCTTCCATAAGTCCTTTATGACAGTTTTAGCACCTTGCTTTTGGAAGGAAATAATATTTCTACGCCTAATGTTTTACTCTCTACTTGTGGCTTACNGAAGAGTCCTATTTGAGCATCTTATCCCAGGAGCACAGGCATAGAGGCACAGAAAGCAAATATCCCCTTTATCGCGGTGCTCATCTTGGTCCTTCACCTCCTCCCGAAGCAGGGTAAACCAGATCTCTGTCACCTAGCAGCTCTCTGAGTGAAGGCGGCAGAAGAGAAAGCCCATCTGTCTAGCAGATACATGGTTTTGGTGCAAAAGCATAGACTTGTTGCTGAGAGGCTGTGCTGTAATCCTGGCTCTGCCATTAAGTGGCTATGGGGATCTAGAGAAAGTCAGTTATCCTCTGTGAGCTCACATTTTTCATCTCAATATCAAATGAGTTGAACTTGATGATCCTCAAGCTTCTTCTGACTTTAGGATGCTGAGTTGGTCTGAGNGATTGTGCAAGGACAAGACCTTGGTAGTTCAAGGACAGAGATGACGTCAGAATCCCTTTGGGCAGAGGCTGTCATTTCCACCAGCGCCAATGGTTGTTTTGTTTCAGGTGACAAGATTGTCATGACCTGTCTTCTGACTTAGGGACATGTCCTTCTCTGATTCAGAATAGGGACAAAACAAAAGAGCAACTTCCTGGGTCTGGGGGTATCAGGCCGATCTCAGGCCTCAGCCATTGAAGGAAGCTGCAGGATATGAATAGGCTCATCTGAGGACCCAAAATAGGCAGCAAAGGGACCTGCTTTCCAAGTGCTCCCTCAGCTAAAGATAAAAATATCTTGGGCTCGGGGATGTTCCCAGTCATAAATCAATCAGCCAGAACTATTTCTGTTCTTATCCTCTGCCCAGGGCTCCCCTCCTTATGACCTCCATCCTGTCCTCTCCACTCTGCCCCCAGCCACCGTACCCCTGGAGTAGGATGAGGTTTATCAGCTTCCCTTACCACAGGTCACCATCTTGTCTGTGCCAATATGGGAGTCCTTACCCCACCTACAAGTGAGGGGTGGGGCTTCTGATGCCTTCAGTAGCCTCCATCATTCTGCACAGCAGAGGGCCATTCCCCCAAAGCATGCCAGATCTCTCAGCCTTCAAGGCAGAGGAGCTGCTCCTGGGTTGTGGTGAGTTTCTAGGAGTAAGTAATCTTGACTTAGCCCCCTCACCCCCCCTGCATGGCTAGAGTAAGGCTCCTTGTTCCTGTGCTTACAGGGATCAGAGTACCTACCCCTTAGGGCCACTTGGAAGATTAAATGAGGCTCTGTAGATAAAGCATTCAATTTGGCACATGGCATGTTGCAGATGTTCAAAAACAAGAATTGCCTTCCCCTGCTAGCCTTCCATCTGGCTCTCATCCTCCCACGGTTGACCCACGTCTTGAAAAAGCTCCTTTGAGAAGATTTTTGTCAGCCTGTCAGGTTCAAATCCAGCTCCCGGGGAGGCCCTTGAGGATATCTGATCTACTTGGAGATCCTAAATCAGTCTCCTAGTAATAATCACAGATGCCATGCTGCTGGGCCATCTGGAGACTCCTGACTTATAGTCAATCTTCTACCGCCCTCTACAGGCTGCAGTGACACACTGCAGGCAATGTTGGCTAGCCCCAGAAAGACCAAGGGACTTAAGGCACCCTACGGGTTAAGATAAAACAGCAGGCAAGGCAAGATATCTGAGGAAGTCAACACTTCAGAGTATCATGGAGATTTCTAGTTTACAAAGCACTTGCTGGGTGAGCTTCCATGAACACTCTGTTGTTGTCTCAACCTAAGCACACAAGGGAGTTCCCAGTCATCCATTGCTCACTGGGTAAAACCTCACTAATGAGTGGTCCTACCTCATAACATTCCAGAAAATCATCTGAAACAGACATGTATAGTTCACTCTAAGTGCCAGCTTNGTGATTAAAGTATTGTCAACCTTATCCACGCTGTAAACAGCAACATATCTAGAATACACTAAAAAGTGTTTGTAAAGTCGGAAGAGGGTGGCCCCCTTGGTAAAGTGTTTACCCAGCATGCACAAAGCCCCAGGTTCCATCCCAGTATTCCACAAATGGAACAAGGTGGCAGGTGCCTGTAATCCTAACAATTGGGAGGTAGAGGCAGGAGGATCAGACGTTCACGGTTATGCTCAGCTACACAACTTTGAGACCAGCCTGGGACACATGAGACCTTGTCTCAATGGGGCTGAGAAAGAGAGGAAGGGAGAGAAGGAGGGAGGGAAAGAGAGAGGGGGGAGGAGGAGAAGAAGACAGGGAGGGAAGGAGACAGGGAGGGAGGGAGATGGGAAAATGCAAAGAGAAGGAAAAAGAATATGGTGTGTGTGTGTGTGTGTGTATGTGTGTGTGCACACGAGTGAGAGAGTGAGAGAGAGAGAGAGAGAGAGAGAGAGAGAGAGAGAGAGATGCATGTTTCACATTTTAGAAACAATGACTGGCTACAATATAGAAGCTGCTAGCTTTTGATGTGATAACTCATAAGATTTCTCATATGCCAACCAGCTAATAGCTACATTCATTAGTAGCATCAAACATAACTGGANGGCATCATCTCTGTCTATCCTTCCACGGATAGAAATGCAGGCTCTGCCTGGCAGGCTGGGGGTTTGAAAGAAAGCACCTGACCCCATCATACTGTCCACTCAGGACTGTGTTGTGCTGGAACCTCCTGCCAGGGCAACGGAAGGGGATGTTTATCTTTCTCCTGTTCTCACCAACTGCAAGCACATGAGGAAATCTACACAGGGTTCATTAGGCTCAGACATTGCATAAGAGAGAAGGATTAGCCAAGGCTTTGATAGCTGCAGCTCCCTTATGTAACTAGAGTTTTTGGGTCATATATTTATAGACTTAGAGCAGGGGAAGATCTTAGCGATTACTGGAGTCTAACCCTTTTATTTCCCAATAAAATGAAGCACAGGATGAGAAGATAACATTTGAAGGGCATGCAGCTGTCAAACGTGGGCTTTCCTCTATGGCTGATATTGATTTCAGTATCATCATTTCTAGGTGGAAATTACTTCAAGGAAAGTTCTTAAGCCAAATCTTTTATATATACATGGAGGTGTGATAGAGACCCATCACACTGTATGTACTCAATAACTGGATTGCTCAGAGTTTTACATCAGAGAATAATCTCACTTTAATAGGCAGCAATACTGGAACTAATGTCAAATTCATTTAATTCTTTATTGTCTTCCATGACCCAAAGTAGTTGGAGGTTTTAATCTCCCTCCACTGTCTCGCTGAAATTATGAGTGTGGATCTGAGGTTACAATGTGGCATTCACTGGTTTGGGTGAAAAGCTTTCTGAAGAAGACATCTGGAGCCAGAGAAGCTTCTGGAGCTGTGTGAGAATCCTGGCTACACAGGCCATTCCATGAGTAGGGACATAACACAAATACTTCCTAAACCCATTTCAAACACGGCATCAAAATGGACTCAAGATGACACAAGCTGCTTCTTTGCCACTTAAGCCCAACATCTCTCCATTTGCTTATCGTTTTGTTTGCAACTTCTGTCTGGATCAAAATTGTCTTAATGCATTCCATTTTCTTAAAAATGCCATCCCGCTGAATCACAGCTCTCCCACGCAGCATGTGAGAATCCAGATACTACAGTATGCACTTCCAGTATGCATGGAAGCCCCACTGTAGTACAAAACACTGCTGGGGACCTGCTCTTCAGACCCTCACAGACCAGGATTTACAGTTTTCCGATGTTCCGGTGATACACTAGGAGGAAATAAGAGAATTCTCAGTGTCATGTTTTTTTCATGGTGTCTCTCCCACTCTGTCCCAATACATGCCATGTCCTAGCACAGCCGATACCAGGCTAAGACCAAATCCCATTTTACACTCTCAGTCATGGGAAACACCCCCAGCACAGGACCCCTTAAATTCCTAGTCGTTCATTTATTTTTACTGAGCACTTGCCATGCAGCAACCATGGGACTCAAGAGAGCTAGTGATAAACAATACAGAAGTGGTCTCTTTACGCATGGCACCCGCAGTCCGTAGAAAACACAACTGATACATGGACTTAGTTGTTCATGCAAATCCACTACAGGGGTTTATAGTCACTGGTGTGTTATAGAGAAAAAGAGTCTTTGTTCTAGGTTGGTGGGCTCTGCAGACCTCTTTAAATGATTGAGTTTTACATCCCATTCCTTGCAAGATGCCAGCTTTGCGACCTGCCCATAGGTATCACTCTTATAAAGATGCAGGGCTTGGATAACCATCAGTAGTGGGGAATCATGGTGGGTTCTGGGTAACGGGAATGAAGCTGCACAGCTGTGGGAACTGCACTGCCTAAGACCTCACACACACTCTGTGGTCCTCACCTCCTAGCTAAAGCCATCGGCAGGCACGACAGTGACCTGATGGGGATCCACCTATCTCCTTCACTATCAGTATTGAGGTCTAGGCGGCAGATATTCCTCCTTTTAGCCCCGCCCCCACATCCATTCCTCATGCCCGGAATATTTGGGAGCAGTAAGTATTCTCTTTACTTCTAAACCCAAAGGCTATGAAATTTCAAAACCCTACCTATCTGCTAATCCAACAAAGGTTTTGAATACTATTNGAGATCTCTGTGTGTAGCTACTATACTGAACACCTCAGGCTGGGCTGGTTCTGAGAATCCATGGAGGAAAAACGTGCTCTGAGCATGTTCTCCTTTTGCCTGGTATCATCCACCGAGCATGAAACAGGGGGACTTCCCAAAAGGATTCTGAGGACCATAGAATTCCCCTATACTGCAGTGGTTCTCAACCTATGGGCCATGACCCCTTTGGGGGTCACATATCAGATATCCTGATCCTGCATAGCTGATTATAACTTGTACATTACAATTCATAACAGCAGCAAAATTACAGTTATGAAGTAGCAATGAAATAATTTTATGGTTGGGGGTCACCACAGCATGAGGAACTGATTAAAGGGTCGCAGCATGAGGAAGGTTGAGAACCACTGATCTACTACATGCCCCTCCAGAATAGAAGTCAGTCACCACATAATTTAGTCATCTGGCTTCCCAGAAGTCTGCAAAGTCCTCAAGGGTACTTATGGCCTCAGCGTCAGGAAGGCAAATGGTAATGTTGAAAGAAACGTCCTTAATCATAATTCCTCCGTTTCCTCTCCACAGCACCTCATATGGTATTTTTAACAGAGGAGTCCCCAGATGATCGTGATTAGCAGCAAAGACTGGGCTGCTGTGAAGATTTATCCATCACCTATAGCCAGCTGGGAAATGACGAAATCTGTGGGTAGNGGCTGGACAACACGCACCCCTCCCACCTCGAGAGAAGCCCGGCTGCAAGCTGCAGCTTCAAAGCGGGTGCTCACTTTCTCTTGTAAGTTCAACTCAGCGCCGCACATGGCTCAGCGAAGGCGGTCCTTGACCCAACGCTGCCCAGGCGAAACAGACCCTGACATTTCTCCTCTCTGCGGAACCTTCCCTGCAAGTTTGCCAGGCGGCGCCTGTCCTCCCCTGGGTGTAAGGGGAATTTGAGAAGTATCTTACCAGGGTGGTGAACTGGTCCACACAAGCATTTCGGATCTTCTCCGGAGTGGCGGGGCTGTCTAGCCTGAAAAGTTGTTTGGCGTTATCACCTCCGTGCTGAGCTCGAGCTGCACAGACAGCATCCTTGATGGCAAAGAAGATAGACGAAGCCAGGAAAAGAGGCGGCTCCCCAACAGCCTGAATGGATGGAACGTAGAACAGGGAATCAACCAGTGGTTCCAGACTCCATGTCATCCCATAGACACAGGAGACCAGGCTATGAGTCCTGAACCAGGACGACCAGTGATGTCCACAAACAACTCCACCCAACACTAATAGAGCCAAACCAAATAAGGCAAGAAGTGGCAGCCAAAATTAATAAAGACCTGAGAAACTATTTCTAAAATGACCTAATTCATAGGGTTTTTTTTCAGCTCATACTATGTCATTTTCTCTAATGATAACAAAATATACGTTAATTATATAATATACCTTTGGAAGTTATATTAAATAATTATTCTTGTTACTGAGACAGGGTTTGGCTATGAAGTCCTGCCTGGCCTGGTACTCATTATGTAACCTAGGTTTCCTTGGATTTGTAACAATCTTCCTAGCTCAGCCTCTAAAACACCAGGATTACAGGTGTGCACCACCATGCCTGGCTACTGTTCTATAGATCAAAAACTTGGCATGTGTTTTAGCCCTTGCTTCAGTTACTGGCCCAGGGGAATAGTCTATCTGGAGCTCTGACAGCAATGTTCAACATGCACTGTAATTATGTGTACAAATCTGCTAGGATTGTTGGCACCTGCTAATAGAGGTTGGCTTTCCTTCCACATGGGCCATAGGAAGAACCTACATCAGAATCACCAATGTTACTAATTAAAATGTATGTGTTGAGGTTCTACCTTCTGGAACTACAGACCCAAAATTTCTGGGGTTATTTATTTTAATAATTTAATTTTTTATGTGCATTGGTGTTTTGCCTGCATGTATGTCTGTGTGAGGATGTCAGTTCCCCTAGAACTGGAGTACCAGACAATTGTGAACTGCCATGTGGTGCTGGGAATTGAACCTGTGTCTGCCTGGAAGAGCGGTCAGTGTTCTTAACCACTGAGTCATCTCTTCAGCCCCAGTTTCTGGGGTTATGAGCCGCAGAGATATACTTTTCTCATGAGTCTAGTGACCCTAATATATTGTACTTTGTAAGAACCAATGGCCAAGGTCACAATGTATTCCAGACCCTGCCCACCCATGACAGCATAGCAAACCATGACATGAGCAAATATTTCATTGACTATAAGTCATGACTTTCCTTCCTTCAGAGACATGGGAATACATGAGTAAGTTAAGTTGATTTTCAACCATTTTCTGCACTTCCTGAGGACAGGAATAAAGGAAGCTCTCTGCATAATTCCCCAGGCTTCTTAGTAAGATTTTAAGGTTGGATCTCAACAACTAGAGGGGATGACAGAATATATAGGAAGGTGTCCTTCTCCTCTGCAGTGAATTTGCTGACTCTTACAAGAACATAGAGATGCTATATCTATCTATAAGATCGTCTCTGAGGATCAAGGCCCACGATATATGACTGAGGCCTGAGCAAAGGTCAGAATTTGACCCATAGGATTTGGTTAAGGAATCTCTCTGAGGCTCCCAGAAGGAGCCAGCTTCAGGTAATATGTTTAAGATGTGTCCTCAACACACTCCCGTTGTTTCTCAGCTCTGCTGCCTTCCCAAGCCTTCCCAAGCCAGTGTGAATCCTCTTCCTTCTTTAGGAGGAATCCCTTGCAGACCCACCAGGTGACTGACTGAAACTCCTTACCAACCACTGTGATCTCCCATCCTGCAGGTTGGAAAGCAGCACAGCCCTATAGCCACAGTACCTTGGATGCATAGATGGCCTTCTTGTTGGGGCAGTCACGGAGCAGGGATACTCTGAACTCAATGGGGATGCTCCCAAATGCAGGGATCTTGTAGGTACTGGGGCCACGAGTATGCAGGCTCCCCTCAGGGGAGTAGTGCAGCTCCTCCATAGTGAAGAGACCAAGGCCCTGGACAAATGCCCCTTCTACCTACAGGACAAAAGGTGACCATGGTTACCACCTCCCCTCTAGCCCCCCGGGACAGACACTGAGAGCTACAACGGATACAAAACCTGACCTATAGTGGAGTCTGGAAAGAGGCTAAAATAGCCTTCAACAGCCTGTCTGNTTCTTGCCTTGGTACCAAGGCATCTCTGATGGTATGTCACNGAACTTGGCCTTAAGTAGAATGGAGACACATCAGCACAGTTGCAAGTACCATTTCTCACCAAAACCTGCCACTGTGTAGAAGGAGACGTTGTCTCCATGTCATCACTGGTGTTATCCAACACCAAGAAACAGGCTCATGGGAGGGATTTCTTGAGGAGTAAATTCTTTGAAATTTATCTCCAGCCTTGTTGGGCCCCCATCCTGCGTGTCTTCTGGGAGGAAGTATCCTCTCCATGGCTTACAGATGTAGGGCACCCTCTACACTATATGCTGATCCCCATCTGTTCTCCCATCCCTATTCAAAAGAGTGATACGTGGTACTACCAAGGCTGAACAAACACAAGAGGGGGCGCTGTCAATAGTCTTTGCATCCCCCCCNAAAAAACAAACAAACAAACAAAAAAAGGCCGGGTGGTGGTGGTGCATGCCTTTAATCCCAGCACTCGGGAGGCAGAGGCAGGCGGATCTCTGTGAGTTCAAGGCCAGCCTGGGCTACCAAGTGAGTTCCAGGAAAGGCACCAAGGCTACACAGAGTAACCCTGTCTCGGAAAACCAAATAATAATAATAATAATAATAATAATCATCATCATGATCATCATCATCATCATCATGATCATCATCATCATCATCATCTTTGCATCCATAGTACTTGATGCAATGCCTGCATACAGCGGGCATTCCCTAAGCAGTCCAATGAGTGTGAGTGAGTGTGTGCGTGTGTGCGGGCGTGCGTGTGCTGACTAAAGAGTAGATTGGGCTTTTTCTTTTTAGAAATACACTCCTATTTCTACCAGACACCACTATCTCAATTGTCATTCCTCCTGTCTTCTCCAACTTGGCCTATTCTCTTAATTCCGTATTTTCCAAAAATGGTTTTCATTGGGCCACCTTTTCTTCCTCATGGTTGAACCCTTATCTTTTGGTGGATCCCTCCACCTCTCCAGTCTCGGTACCACTTACTACCTAGAAAGTAATTTGTCTAATGTCCTGGCTCAGTGAGCAATGGGGAGACAGTCAGTTCTTCTGACCTCAGACACCACTGCCTAGGACTCAATCCCAGTCTCTATTTCCCTGCTATACTGTGCTTATTCCCAGGTGCTCAATCTCTCTCTCTCTCTCTCTCTTCCTTCTTTCCTCCTCATCTCTACCTTTGCCCCCCATGTGTGTGTCTGTCTGTCTATGTACCTGTGTGTCTGTGTCACATGTGAGCATCCAATGTCTCCTCATGCACCACACTGGTCCCTGGGGTGGGTGGCTGCCCTTCCCAAGTTAATCTATATTTTTTTGTTTTCTGCTTTGAGAGTTGGGTGGATGATCGGCAATCTAACCCTTTCTCAGAATGAGGTTCTCTAAGTACTGTGCTCTGGCCTGCTTAAAAATGACAACACGCTGTGTCACTGGGGACCTTCAGGAAGCAGGGTGGGGGTGGGCATACATGGCTAACCTCTTCTGTCACCACGCTGGTCCCCCCCCTTTACCTGTCCAATATCAATAGCAGGGTTCAAGCTGGAACCGACATCCATGACGATATCTGTACGGAGATTCTGTGGACAGAAAATAGTTTAAGAAGAAAGGAATGTCTGAATTTACACAGGTCTGTCTNGATAACACTTAGATTGTAAGTCCCAATCCAAACAGCACTTTCTCAAGCACGGAGCATGCTGAGACAGGAGTTCCCACCACATCTTGACTGCCACTATCAAGGCTGATGTTTGAGATTTTAGCAGCTAAGTAAGGGGTGGGTTGGAGCCCTGATCTCACATCCAGCCATGGGTGGTTAAGAGAGGGTCTCCAGGGATGGGGACTTTGAACCTGAGTCTAGGCAGATNATGTGAGAAAGTAGTCAACAAACTATACTGTGGCTGAATCCAAAGCATTCTGATTTTGTAGAGCCTATAAGGTAATAACTACATTATTAAATGGCTGAGGGGGCTTCAGGTATAGCATAGTTGGTAGAGTTCTGGCCTTGTATGCATAAGGTTTACTCTCCCAAATAAGAAAAAAAATTTTAAATAATTTAAAAATAAAAATGACTGAAAAGCATACAGGAAGAAGATTTTGTGCCAAGGCGGCAGGGGCAGGGGGATGATGGGATATCTACCATTTAAATGTCAGTGTCCAGAAGTAGCAGCTTATGGAGCATGCCCCACTCATTGCTGCTTTCANTGCAGCAACAGTCAAAGGGCTGAGGCAGAAACTATGTGGCTCATGTCCTAAGGTATGTGCTCTCTGGCCTTCAAGGCGCATCCACCTGCCTCTGATGTAAGGCCTATTTCCTCACCGGAGAACATGCCTCGACCAGCAATTCAGATTGNGGTTCAGCTGTTTTTCTTCTCNTCTCTCTTAGGCTGAAGTTTTGCAAATGTCTTACCTTATGATCCCCTGTTAAGCAGTCAATTTCTACTTCNGAGCAAGCCACCCCATAACTGAAATAGTGNAAGGGGTTCCCGGAGTTGGTCTCAAAGCTATAGCCAAGGTTGGGTGTCCTGCAAGAGAAANGAGAAAAAGGCTGATGTGTGCAAACCTACCCCTTTCCAAACATANTTCTTGCCCTATAAATCTGTAAATCCTAAAGGTCTTTTTTTTCCATTCAGCCATCCTCCCCTAAAGCCCATGCATTTCAAATACTCTGAACTTTTAATGANATCCAGATATTCTAGNGCANTTGGCTTGTGTTTCATTTTTCCAAAAACCACGTCATAAGCATTCTGTACAACCTGGCAGCATTCAGCAGAAGCATGTTGGTTTCCAGGTGATAGTGACAACAGTGACAGATATGCCTGGGCTCATGAAGGATGTGAACATCACTTCCTAAAAGANTGNGTGAGTGAGCCAGAATCCAAGGTCCTCAGCACTGCGGCTCTGCCTGGGATGGTACTGAACTGCTCTCACAAGCTCACCTGCTCACCTTTCTCTAGGTGAAAGGTCACAAGATCAGGCCCTCAGAGCAGTCTGGGTGCATCCCTAAACAGCCATTCCNCATCTCCTGGCCCCTTTGGAACCTCAACAAGGGATTTGAGAAAAATGTTAAGAGAAACAGATGTTGCATTGTGTGTGTGTTTCCTTTTCAGAGCCTAAGTGCCCTGTACGTTACCATAGTGTTTGTACCACATACATGTGTATTCAAAAGCCCAGAGCTTAAAGAATGCTGTCTCCATGATATTGAATATTGCACATATATTTACTATATAATGTACATTTACTTATGTGATTATATACTGTGGAATAATCTTTTTGTATACTGTGAAGATTTGTCACTCAGATTGGTTTAATAAAAAGCTGAACGGCCAATAGCTAGGCAGGATTTTCAGGACAGAGAGGATGCTGGGAAGAAATAGCCAGACAGAGAAGAAGCAGCATGGGCAGAACAGAGTAAAGGAAATAAAGCTACGAGACAAAAGGTAGATGGATAAAAATGGGTTAAGTTGTAAGAGCTAGTTAGTAATAAGCCTAAGCTATTGGTGGAGCTTTCATAATTAGTAAGAAGTCTCCATGTAGTTATTAGGAAGCTGGCAGGTGGGACCAAAAAAATCCACCTACATATGATGTATGCATATAATACTCACTTATATGCATATAAAATATACTACATAGAAATAATATGAACTGACGTGACCAGAACTCACCCTCAAACCAAACCAACACAGGGCTGAGGGACAAGACTCCTCAGAGAAACTTCACTGTCTNTGACCTCTGATATCACCTTGTGTATCTAGGTGGTCATTTAGAACCCCTGCCTGTGNGTACTCCCAAACAGTTAGAGGAAGTAGAAGAAAACCTGCATTAGTCTGTATTTGTATAGGAATACTGGGATGGATGGCCTTCATTATCATTAACCTCAAATGGAGTTAGAGTCACCCAGGAAACAGAAAGGCTCAACTAGGCAGGGAGCCCCTCCCTGAATACAGAAGCACTAACCCATGGACTGGGGTCCAGGACTTAATAAAAGGGAAAATGGAAAAGGTGAGCAGAGCACCAGTGTGCAGCTCTCTGCCTCCTGACTCAGCTGCAATGTGACCANNTGCCTCCCACNTCCTTGCTGTGAGCCTCAGACTGTGAGTCAAAATCAACCTCCTCAACTTGCCTTCTCTACAACAAGGAGAAAAGTAACCAANACAATTATACAGCCCAGGTTATGAGCAGANCATGCTATTCATATATGAATATATAGTGCTCAAAATAACCACATATTCATTCAAGACATTTTAAAACAAACATGAAAAGTTTTCAGTTNAATTTCCCAGAAACATTATGATGGACACTTGTGACATTTAATTTTAATTGTCAACTTGATACAATCTGGAATCACCTGGATGAGTCTCAGTGGGGAACTGTTTAGATTGGTCTGGCCTGTGGACATACCAATGAGGGATTTTCTTGGTTGAGTTATTTGGTGTGGGAAAAACCATCCTGACTATGAGCGTCATCATGCCATGGGCTGGGCTGTTGTAGAATATTATTTTAAGGTGTGTTACTTTTGTTCGTGTTGCATTTGTTTAATTCTGTGAAGCTGTGTTACTGTGCCTGTCTAAAACACCTAATNGTCTAATAAAGAGGCAAACCGCCAACAGTGAGGCAGGAGAAAGGATAGGTGGGGCTGGCAAGCAGAAAGAATTAATAGAAGGAGAAATCTGGGAGGAGGAGAAGGAGTCAAAGAAGGAGAAGAGTACATCAGGGGCCAGCTGCACAGCCAGCCACGGAGTAAGAGATATACAGAAGTAAGAAAAGGAAAAAGCCTAGAAACAAAAGATAAACAGAACAATTAAAGTTAAGAAACACTGGCAAGAAACAAGCCAAGCCAAGGCTGGCCATTTACAAGTAATAATAAGCCCCCCCTGTGTGTGATTTATTTGAGAGCTAGATGGCAGCTCCCATAAATGAGTAAAAAACAACCAACAACACTGGGCCCTGGATTGTATATAAAGGAAGGTGAGCTGAGGGCAAGCATGTGGCGATATTTTATTTGTGCACTCCAATGAAGCTTATCTGGGGATCAGAGGAAAAAGCCAGCCACTATATTAAACATAGATGCCAGGCAGTGGTAGCACACNCCTTTAATCCTAGCATTCAGGAGGCAGGGATTCATCTGGATCTCTGTGAGTTCAAGGCCACACTGGGAGCAGAGCCAGGCGTGCTGGCACACNCCTTTAATCCCAGTGCTAGTTAACCATAGAGGTCTGGAGGTCTGTACAGACAGACAGGAAGTGATAGAGCTGGGCAGAAAGAGGAAGTGATGTAGCTGGGTGGAGAGAGGAAGTAAGATGGCAGGGCACAGAAAGGTATATAAGTGAGAGTATACAGGAAGTAGCTCTCTCTTAGGCTGAGGATTTCCCAGCAGTAAGAACTTGTGACTTGGCTTGTTCTAGTCCTCTGATCTCTCAGTTTCCACCCCAATATCTGGCTCCGAGTTTTTATTAATAAGACCATTTAGCAATTCGTCTTACACAAGCATGCATGCATTTCTTCTCTGCTCCTGACTGTGAATTGATGTGGCCCAATAACTCAAGCTCCAGCTACTACAATGATGACTATAACCTAGAATTATGAGCAGAACCCTTTCCTCCATCTGTTGTTTTTGCCAGGGCATTTTATCATAGCAACAGAACAGTAAATTTAATCATATCTTTTTTTTTAGTAACTCCAAANTCAGATGGAAGGGGTCTCTAGCTAATCCCACTGTGACACAATTTTAAGACTGTAGCATGTGTGTGCTCCCTTCTACATCTCACTGCACCAATAAAGTCCCACCATACTCTATATGTTGTAAGAGACCACTAAATCCTCCTGTTCTCCTGAGGGCAAGTCACTATGAAGAAATCCAATGTCTAGCACAAGGAAACACACAGGTTGCCCAAACACCTGTCATGGTGTGGCTGAGCGTCATAGCCTGCAGAATTCAGGAGAAGATTGTCCTTCTCCTAGGAGACAGCACACTCAAAGGCCAGGACTAGAACTGGGGTCTTCTAATACAGCAACTCCTGTTTTTGTTCCCTCACATATAGTTGGCAATGGAATGTAACAAATCNTCTTTAGATTGAATGAAATCAGCATGAGTCCCATTGACATAATGAGGGATTTAGGGGTACTGCTTTTTTTTTTGGCTTGTGGGCTAACCAGCATTCAGAGCTGTCAGCACATGGGAATGGGCAGGAAGAGGACCATACTTACTTATAAAATCCAGTGGCAGACAAACTCACTGCACTCGTGTAGGCAGCCATGACCTGGAGGAAGACAATGGCCATCAGGAAGAGACAGTTGTGGTTTCCAAAGACCTAACTCACCACTAAGCTATCATTATTCTCATATTTCAGATGACAGAACTAATGCTTAGAGAAAATAATTTTTGACCTAGGATCTTACTAGACATATAATATAATGCATGTCTGGTGACTGTGGGTAACTTATTGGTGTTATCTGCTCATAATGGATACTGGACTACATGGCTGGTAGCAGAGGACAGAGCTCAGAACAACAGGTTGAGTGAAAGAAAATTACCATTAAGGCTGCTATGACAGTATTGTAATTGCCTGACAAACCTATGCACAAGCTACCAGAAATAAGTTAGAGTTGAGCAGTCTTCATGCATATGGTGCTTAATGAAATGAGTGGGGAAAGGGAAGTTAAGATCACATGAGACATGGAAGGAAAGTAGATTGACAAAACAATAGCTTGCTTTCTCTGAATCTGTCGAGATGGGACTCTACTATCATATGGTTCATGTACAGTCCCATTTTGTTACTTCTCTCTCTTGCCCCCTCCTGTGGTGTGTGTGTGTATGTGTGTGTGTGTGTGTGTGTGTGTGTGTGTGTGTGTGTGTGTGTATTGTGCTGCTAGAG
>LZPO01117025.1:217765-228364 GCA_001675575.1 Neotoma lepida
GAAGGAAGGAAGGGCGGGAGGGAGGGAGGGAGGGAGGGAGGTAAATAGATCCTAAGGGATGATAAATAACACACTATATACAATTAAATCTATAACTTTAAAATGATAATTAATCAGTAAGTAAATAAATAGGTGGGAGGAAAGACCAACTACCTCTGACACTAACAAATATGACTGGTCACCTAGTAACTGGTACAATCCTTAATCCAGTTAATAAACAATGATGTTGATCAGTGCACCAGAGCTTGATGAATGAAATAGTTATATAGTTATATAACCTCAAAGTACCTGCTCATAGATTATTAATAATGAAGGATATAAGAGTTGCCTTTTGGGGAAGAGAATTAATGGACACTGCCTTAGTCTAGAGTTGAAAGTTCAAGTCACTAATGGCAAAGCTGATATGATATATCCCTTGATAGAATATGCTGCAGAAAAAGACACATTATTTCCAGGGTAGTCCTGCCCAAACAGCAGACTGGGAATTNGGTTATAAGACAGCGTGAGAGAAACTCAGAATTAGTGTCACTTTAAGGAATAGTTGGCCTGGTCTCTTCAGAAATGACAATGTCACTAGAGACTAAGGAAACACAGGAGCTGTATGAGATGAGATGAAAAAGCCATGACATCTATGGTCCAACTCTGCTGGCTGATGATAAATGACATCAGTGGGGAAATTATAATAAATTTGCATGAGACACATAGCGCTTTTATACCAAGGCTGTATTTTCTTAATTTCATAAATGGACTGTCAATCTCTAAGAACGTCTTTATTCCTAGGATAAAAATAAAGAGATGTGATGTCTGAAACTCTCAATTGGCCAGAAAGTCTATGTTTCATATATTTATACATACTTGCTAAATATATAAAGTTATTTGTATGCTTACACACACATTTTCATCTGTGCTTATATATGTGTAATTCAGTATATTTATCCTGGAGGAAAGAGATAGAGAGAGGGGCAGGCAAGATGTCTCAGAGGTAAAGGCACTTGCCACCAAGCTTGACAACTTGGGTTTCATCACTGGGCCCCACATAGTGAAAGAAGAAACTGGCTCCTACTTGTCGTCCTCTGTCTGCCTTCTCCCAGGTGAGTACAAGCCACCATCTTTCTACAGCTTCTTTGGTAATGTCTTTGCACAATATCTATGGCCCAATGCCTAGAGNATCTTGAAGAAGGAANTTAATCCAAACTTACTCAATCTGCCTCTGCTCACCCAGATCCTCTAGCTTGCTCTTGCTAATTACTACGGCTTTTGTCCTTACTCTCTGCGTGGCCTCTTCATCCTTCTGGCAATTTCCCAAGAGCCCACATCTTTTTCAATGACAAATGTGGTTGGNTACTCGTCATGAGAACCTGACAGGATCAGAATCTTCTAGAGATAGAAGGGTCTGGTATGATGCTACTCTCTAAAAATCTAAAAGTCTCTCCTCTACAGTGCAAACAAAATACAAGGAGAAGCAATTTCAGCCAAGCCAGTTCACCTCAAAAACATTCCTTTCCAGACACAGAGCCTGATAGCAAGCCGTTCCTTCAGAAGGGCGGTGGACCACATGCAAATCAACAGCTTAATATATAATAAAACTTTAGAGGAACACAGGACCTTAAGAGTCCTTGGATCCTGATACTAACTCACTGGAAAAATCATTAATGAAAGCCCCAAAGCCGTCTTTGTGTACATAGTATTTCTAGAAAGCCAATTTAACAGCTGTTTCTNACACCTATATGATGCTACTGCTAAGGAAAAAAGAAGTTTAAAATAGTGGCTGCAAGGACCTTACTCCACCAGCTTAGGCACTTTGACCTAGCTCTTGTTTTGGTACTAGCAGCTCAACTCAAAAAAAGAAGCATCTCAGATAGAGGATCCTGGACCCGGGGACCCAGAAATGGGATCACTCAATCTGAATCCAAGAGGCTTGACAGTACTCGTACTGAAGTGACTCCTAAAGCTTCCATGCTAGTTCCCCAAACATATCCTGGTGGTTTAAGTCCTTAGCAATTCTCTGAAGCACATGTTCATTCTTGAAAATTCCCTCAGAAGTATCTCCGTTTCTCCAAACAACACAGAAGTATCAACAAAACAAGACAAATAAAATCGTTCTTCTTTGGGGACCCTTTGGCCCCCTCATATTTATACTGTCCAGTTACAGTGGCGCGTGAGGGATCCTCTCCTACAATCTTGTTTATTCTCAAGTGGGGAGGGGCTGGAGTGCTGTGAGTATCTTGCAGGGAGGTAAAGAGAACGGTAAATAGAGACAATATACTTTATTGCCCCTTTGTCTTCCAGAACTGCACTGAAGTAGCAAAGATTCTCAGGCTATCGTGGATTTGTGGTCCCCATGCCACTTTTCCTACATCTTCATGCACCAGTGACGTTTAAGGGGTTTGCAATACTTATTCAAAGAACTGAGAGATGGCAGAGGGGGGATTCCTTTATGAAAATAATAATAATAATAATAATGGCTTGCCACAAGGTGTCAGTATATGTCCCCACACAGTAAATCAGTTCTAGCTGCTAAATCTATAACACAGGATACATTAGAATCGACGGCTCTGTGTGTTTCATATCTTGGCATTAGCATGGAGACACATTCCTGCTGCTATTCTCAGTGAAGAGAGCCATCAAAGGGCTAGGCTGGGTTTACTTAAATACGGAAACGGAGGGGAGCTAATGACTTCCCACCTCACCTAGACTCTGCTCCTTTCCTACCTCTGAGTCAGCGTGTCTACTACCACAGAGTGGACACCCTTCTCTCCTCCCTCTCCCTCCCTCCTTTGCCTTCTGAGGGTCTTGCCTGTGTCCTTCTTACTCTAAAGTTATCTTTTAAGGGATAAAACGAGACCAGATTAAATCAGAGGGACCAGGTAAGAGAGACGACACACNTCCCTTCCCAGACAACAGGAAACTCCAAACCAAAAGGCAACTCCTGCTTACCTTTTTGCCATTCACAAAGAAAACCAACTCGTCTGCTGTCATCTCAGCTGGTGGAGTCACTGAGCTCCTAGGAGGTACTTGCAGATATCACTGCCCNGCAACTTGAAAGATACGCCTCCTAGCAAAACGAAACAAAGTTCAGCCAATGGGAAAGAACCAGCTCCAGGCATGGATAGTTCTTGGCAATAGTCACAGGTTTACATAATCCAGGAAGGCCCAAACAAACACACAGCTAGTCACAGTCTCTACTCTTATGGCCAAGTACACAGAGGAAAGTGTGTGCATGTATTAGCGANGACTGCATCTTGGCACCAGATGACTGTGAGTTCTGGGCACCTGCCCTTGTGGAACCTGCTTCACCCTCCTCCCACTTACCATACCAGGAAGAGAGGGGGAAGGAGCCGTTTGTCAGCCGCTGCCAACGGGGCTGATTCACTCTCTTCCCGTCTACACATGTTATTTTACCAGTTCAGCTTACACTAACACAGACTTGGCACTGGCATGCTTAACTCATTCTCTCGTGGCCTGGTGAACTATGCAGGTCAGAGACACGGAACTTAGTGTCCAGACTCAAACCCTGACCTTTGACAACAGCCTGTCATTTACTCTTGCAGAACTCAGCTGTTTCATCCCGGAAAAGGGACATAAAAATGATACCAAACTCAGAAACCTGAGAGACAAATGGTCTCTTGGATGTGCCTTATAAATTTGCAAAAAAAAACAAAAGTATTTGTCACTGTTGCAAAAGTATCCTCATCATTGGAACAATCCTGAAAGAACACATGCCTGAGACTTTCACAGAAGTTGTCAAACTATCAGAGGAACTCGCAAAAGTAAATAAATACACAAATAAATAAAATATTACAAACACCAAATAAATAAAAATGCTTATACCATATAATCACAGTCTAGTAATAGAGCTGAGCCCCTCCCCCATCAAGGACCACTAACTCCTNGTGTAAAGGTCTACANCCGCAGGCAACACCAATAGGCTCTCCCTGCTCCACCCCTCCCACTGCTCCATTCCACCCGACCTCCCCATCAGCAGCCACTCTGTCCTTCCCCAGCCCTGCAGCCACTCAGCCAGCCAAAGAGGACAAGTCCAGTGCTCCTGGAAGACCACACAAAAGGAAGAAAAGAGCATGCATCGTGAGTCAGATGTGCCTGGCCCAGCAGCATCTTGAGAAACAATACCACTGAGACAGCCACACCATCAACACAACACGCCCCTCGGCCAGCACAGCCCAGACAGGACCAAGAAATGAATTTATTTCTCAGTTGATCGATATCCCAGTTTGCTCCCAGACTGTGCTGGGTCTTGTGCACCAAATCCCTGTAAGTTTCTCAGTTCAGGACAAACGGGGACGCCGATGGCCATAAAACAGTGGTCGTTAGCTGGAGTGGAATTCCCTACAAAATGGGTCATTTGGCTGTCTGGAACATGCTAGTGACATGATTGGTAGGGTGGTGGTTGCTGTTGTTGCTGCTGCTCCTGAGACCAGGAAATGGGACTAAACATTCCAAGCCCAGGACAATCCCTCACAACCAAAACTTGTCCAGCCTAAAACNTCAATCAAGAAGAGACAGAGAAATCCTGATCTGAAAGGAGACGGGTGGGGAGAGGGATTAAGGCTGAGCCTAGGGCGTGTGTTTCTAACTCTCCCTGTTCTTCACATTCCTAGGATTGACTGGCTCTTCTCTTCACTGACTCACCCATCCTTACATCTTCATGAGCTCTGCCCCTCCTCCTAGGCTGTCCTGCACAGTCCCAAGGAAAGTTACGTAGGCTGGATTTGGTATTAGCTCCATCATGTTTGCGAAAGTCACTCAGTGCCTTGGATTCCGTGCCCTCATTTACAGACATGGCTCGCCATACCTACAAAATCAACTCTGCTGAAAATTAAATAAAGAGGCTGAACTGTCCCCAGCAGACATTGGACAAGTGCTGGATGAGGGGTTCGGGAACGTGAAATGGGTGGGGGGATGTGGGGAGAAGGGGTGGGGTCTAATGCCTACACTCCCTCTCCCCTGCCATAGTTTGAAGGAGAAAGTAGCCTGACTAGGGTACTGCAAAAACGGAACAAACCGAAAGGGGAGATGGGAGGTCAGCTGTAGCTAACCTCCACCCCTCAGAACTTCCACAAAGGGGAAGAGACAGCTGCCCACAGGCACAAGCTCCAGAGAAAGGAAAATGGACTCTGAAGTTGGGAAGTTCACACCACCATCACCCCCAACCCCATGGCTGCTGGTGCCTCGTGGAGCAAGAGACCCCTGGGAACCACAGGAAGTAAACAAGCAGAGTGGGGAATGGGTTGCAGTATCTAGATGGGGGCAGCAGACCCCAAGACACACGGACTGTGGAGACAGCTACAGTGTGGTAAGGAAACCGGAAGCTGAGAGATTCGAAACACTCCCCACCCTGCCCCAGCAGCGAGAAGCTACGTAGATGACAGGAAGCTTGTGGTAGGACTTGGTGCAATGCCCAGAAGAACCAGTANATACGGGGTTGGGCTTTCTCCTAACCAGGAAGAAACATCGACTGAAAACATACTTATTTCAGTTTATTGCTCATTTGTGTTCATATATTTTTTATTTTATTTTCTGTTTTCTATATATCTTATTTCATTTTTTTAATTCTTATTTAATTTTTTTCTCTTAGTATGTACATTTATGTATTTTAAGTGTTCAGGTGATATCATGTAAACTTGCATCTTGCTGGGGAAAGCTCTTGTGTCTTCCCTTTCCTCTAAACCTAATACAATATTTTCTCTACTGCTTTTCAAATATCTAACCCATATACTTGATCAAATTCCTACTCTATCCCCTCTTATTCCATTCCCCACACCCCTTCACTTTACTACGTAAATATGTGGCATTTCCCCCCAACAAGAACCCTAGTACTCCTGTCTGCAGACTTTCTAGGAAACACAAGTCAATAGCATAATATCTCCAGCAGCTAACATGAGGACTTACGCTGAATCATCAGAATTGTCTGCTGTAGAATATTATTTTAACTAGGAAAAGATGTGTTACACTTGTTTATGCAACAGAATATGACTCTAACTGTGTAAAAGTATGTTACTTTTGTTTATGCTGCATTTGTTTAATTTTGTAAAGATGTATTGCTGTTTCTTGCCTGCTTAAGGCACCTGATTGGTCTAATAAAGAGCTGAATGGCCAATAGCTAGGCAGAAGAAAGGATAGGCAGGGATAGCAGACAGAGAGAATAAATAGGAGGAGAAATCCAGGCTCAGGAGAAGAGACGAGGAATGAAAGAAGAAGGAAGAGGGGAGAATGAGAGAAACGCCTGGGGCCAGAAGCCAGGTAGTCGCCAGCCAGCAGACACAAGAAGCAGTGAAAATAAGATATACAGAAAAAAGGTAAAAAGCCCCAAGGCAAAAGGTAGATAAAGAGAAACAGGTTAATTTAAGTTAAAAGAACTAGCCAGAAATGTGCCTAAGCTAGGCCAAGCATTTAAAACTAATAAGTCTCTGTGTNACGATTTGGGAGCTGGTTGGCGACCTAAAAGAAAAAGCCTGGTACAGTTGTGATTTCAGCTTGGGTGATCATAAATCCAAGTGAAAACAAGCCACCAAAAAATGTTACATAAAACAAAGCAGATGGAAGCAGTAGGGAAGCAAGGAGGAGCTGCAAGCCAGAGGACACATACTCCCCAAGAGATACACAAAGCACCATAAAGAAACATGAAGGTCATGAGATGATATTTCACTATGGTAACTCACAGGCTGACAGTTTCTCAACCATAAAAATCAAAGACAGTAAGATAACTGAACTGCACACACACACACACACACACACACACACCACAAAGATTGCAGAGTTGTATCAAAAAATAGTCAAAGGTCAAATAGAGGACCTGAGTAAACAGATAAGGAATTTAGCTTAAATTATGAAATTGATTCAAGACACAAAAAGGAAGTTGCCAATACGGCATGGCCATAACAATCAGTAACTAGGAGGGGAAATTTTTAAATACGGAAGGAAAAATATCACCAAGGAAATACAGATGCTGCAAAGGGAACAAGCAAAATTCGGGAAATGAAGGAACCATTCAAGTAAATAAATAACACAGCAGAAAATACCATCACAGCAGAAAATACCATCAACAAACAAGAGCAAGCAGAAGAATAATTCTTAAGAGTGGATGACAAGATTGAGACAATGATGCATACAGACATATAGAAGGAAAATTTGGGCCAGGGAGACTTCTCAGTGGTTAAAATGCTTGTGTGAGGTTTGGAGTTTGGATCCCCAGAGCCATGGAAGCCCACCTGTAATTCCAGCCTGAGATGGTAGAGGCAGAAAATCTCCAGAGCAAGATAGCTAGCAAGACTAACCATACTGGCGAGTTGAGTTTGATTGCAAGACATTGCCTCATTGACCTCAAATGCATGCACATACACTCAAGAGAACAAACCCAAGTCTACATGAGATAGAAGAAGGAGATGGTAGGAAATCAAATGTCTTAGACAACCTAGTCAATGAAATATTAATCAAGAATTGCCAGAATCTAGAAAAACTGATATCCAAACAGAGGAGGTCTTCCAAACCCCAAACAGTCATGACCAGAGAAGAATCTNTCCAAGATGTACCATAGTCAAAAATATCAAAAATATCAAAAATACAAAGCAAAGAAATCATAAGAGGAAAATTCCCACATGGAGAGGCATAACATCACAATAACATCAGATCTGATGTCAGCAACCATAAAAGCCATAAAAGCATGGAATGATGTATTTCAATCCTGAANAGAAATTATTGTCAACCAAAATTGCTATACTCTGAAAACAAATATTTATTAAAAACAGATGGAGAAATAAGAACGTCTCAAAAGAACACAGGCACATACATAACACTAAACAAATAAATAAGATAATTCATAATCACTAAGGCAGCACTAAGAAAAATTGTCAAGGATTATTACACACAGAGGAAGAAGAAAGACAGTTTCACACATAAGAACACAGGAAAGAATATGTTCTGTGAAAGCAACAGATAAACAAAGGAGACTTGGGAAGGAATCAATCATGTCCAACACAGCAAACACCCAACACTACCAGGAAAGGAAGAAAAGAACAGTCAGTCAGCCAACCGACCAGAGCAACAAACAGCAAAAGGATAAACAATAGCAAACCCTTCTCAATTATAGCCTTGAATGCAAATGGCCTTAGGACAGTAATTAAAAGACACGGACTAATGGACTGGATTGAAAAACATGGTCCAATTATCTGCGGTCTCCAGGAAACTCACATGGCTAGGGAGAAACTGAGAGTCAAAGGTTGGAAAGCAAACTGTCAAGCAACTAAAAGCCACAAACAAGCTGGCAAGAGTAATCCTCTGAACTGATTAGGTAGATCTCAAACCAAAACCAGTCAGAAGAAATGAGGTGGTCCACTGAGTATTTATAAAAGGAACAGTTCATCCAGAGAATATGACTACTAGAGGTATTTATGCACTGAATTTTGAGACCTCCAATTTNATAAAACAAACACTGAAAGGCATAGAAGACCATGTACNTCCAGATACAGTAATAATAGAGGATTCGGTACCCCACTGATAATATCTAGCTAGGCCTTCCAAACTAATAATCAGCAAAGGGATCTCAGAGCTAAACTACATCCTAGATCAAATGGGCCTAATAAATCGACAGAATATTCCACCCACCTGATAGAAATGACCATTCTTCTCAGACATACTTGGAGCCATCTCTAAAATTAACTACATCATAGGCCACAACATAAGCCTTAATAAATACAAAATTATCTCCCACATTGTATCATATCACAGTGGACTAAAACAAGAAACTAATATCAGGACTAACCTCAGAAAATGTGCAAGTATTTGGAGACTGAACAATACATTTTTAAATAGAAAATAGGTCATTGAGGAAACTAGGAAGGAACTTAAAAATTCCTAGAAACTAACAAAAATGAGGACATTAATGAACAGAATCCATGAGANATAGGCAAGTTTGTCCTAAGAGCGTAAGCACTCACATTNAAAAAAAAATCAGAGTAATCTCAATCAAATAACCCAATGAGACACTTCAGGATTCCTAGAAAGCAANAAGAAGCCTACCCCACAGGGCATAGATTCATGACTTTGAGACCAAGAATACAATTTATAGAATTAATCAAAGAATTGCTTCTTTGAAAGTATTAAAGTATAAAATTGACCAACTTCTAGACAGGCTAACCAAAAGAGACACAAATTAATAAAATTAGAGATGAAAAGAGCATTGTTAAAGCAGACTCTAATGGCAGCGCATCATCAAGGACTACTTTGAAAATTTATNTTCTGAAAAAAATGGATAAATGTCTGAACTCATATGGCCTATCAAAAGTAAAGCCANAAGATACAAATAACCTGAACAGACCCATAACAAACAAGGAGACNACAGCAAAATTAAAAGTCTCCCCACAAAGAAAGTCCCAGGGCTAGACCCATTTATTGCTGAATTCTATCAAACTTTCAAGGAAGACCAACACTTCTCAAACTGTTCTATAAAATGAAAATGGAATGAACACTACTGAACACACTCTACAAAGCCAGTGTAAGCCCAATACCAGAACCAGATAAAAACAAAACAAAAATAGAAAACCACAAAAGAATCTCCCTGATGAACACAGATCCAAAAAATCCTCAACAACAACAAAACAAAAAAAGAAACTGAAAGAACTTCCATGTCTCTAGATTGGCAGAATTAATATTGTGAAGATGGCTTTATTGCCTAAAGCAATCTATAGATTCCATGCAACACTCATCAAAATTTCAACGACATTCTTGACAGAACTAGAAAAGAACAGTCATAAAATGTATCTGGAAACACAAAGAACATCATGNCCAATGCAACTCTAAGCAGAAATAATACAGCCAAAATTATCAAGTTGCTTGACTTCAAACTATACTACAGAGCCATAGTGTCAAACACAGCAAGGTACTATCTACAAGTAGATCAATGGAATGTGATAGAAGACCCAGAGGTAAACTCACTCAGCTGTTAACATCTAAATTTTGACAAAGGTGTAAAAAGGCATGCATTAGAAAAACAATAGCCTTTTCAATAAACGGAGTTGACAAAACTGGGTTTTTCTACTTGCAAAAGAAATTAGATCCATATCTCTCACCTTGCACAAAAAAAAAACCAACTCAAACTGGATCAAAGATCTTCATCTGAAACTAGAAATGCTGAAATTAACAAGGGAGAACACTTCAGGATGTAGGTGTAGGCAAGAAATTTCTGAACAGAGTTTAACAATAGCACAATAAACACAATAGTACAAGAACAGCCCCAAGAATTGATAAATAGGATTATATGAAATTGTAAAGCTTCTGCACAGCAAATGAAACTATCAGTAGAATAAACCATTTATAGAATTTTAGAAAATCTTTGTCAACTATACTTCAGAAAAATGGGTTAATAGCTAGAATATATAAAGAACTGAAAAAAGTAAACACAAAAACTGCAATTAAGCAAATGGGCCAATGAACTGAACAAACAGTTCTCAAAAGAAGAAACACAAATTGCCAATAAATATTTTTTCATGCATAAATATAAATTAAAACTATTTTGGAAAGAAGATAGAGAACAATAAAGACATCTCGTGTCAACCTCTGACATATACATACACATATATATAT
>LZPO01117025.1:237184-248043 GCA_001675575.1 Neotoma lepida
GTGTGTGTGTGTGTGTGTGTGTGTGTGTGTGTGTGTGTGTGTGTGTGTGTGATCTCTGCTTCCTTGCACCCAAGGGAATCCAAACATGAGGGTTGATCAACCTGCCCATCAAATATTCATGCTCTCTTTCCCACTGAAGGTTTTCTGTGGGAAAAGCCACTGCACACGGAGTGCGAAACTACATTTCCTGGATTCCTCATACCTGGATAAAGTTGTGTGGTTGAGGTTTGAGGAAGGCAACTGGGTGTCTGTAGTGTGCACACTGTGCAATCTTCTTTGTTTCTCCCCACAGCTGGACATCAATATCAATGTCCAGAATGACCTTAGAAGTCACATACTGGAGATAACCCCACTTCTAGCCGTCTCATTCCTTAAATGATACCTCCAGCTAAATGCCTCTCTCCCCCACTTGCACATATATGCATAAAAATTTAATTTAAAAGGATAAAGATCATTAACACAAGCCATTACCTGGATGTAGTAGGCACAATACAGTTGCCTCCCTCTCATCCACAATTTGGCTTTTCATAATCTCAGTTACTTATGATCGGCCATGATCTAAAAACATCAGTGGAAAATCCCAGAAATAAACAATCTAAGTTTGAAACTGCCTGCGGTTTGGAGTAGAAACATCTCAAGTGCCCTGCTCTATTCCACCAGAATATGCGTCATCTTTTTGTCTAGGACAACTGCACAGTGTGTACCAGTCTCACGTTGTTTGTGTTCAGATAACCTGTGTTTTAACATTCCCCCAAAGCACAAGCCTAGTGATGCTGGAAATCAAAATAAGCCCCAGAGAAGCCAAAACATGCTTTTTTAATGTTTTTTTTTTGTATGCTGGGAACACACATAATGAATACAGGATTCAGGACTACCCATGGGTCCAAGCCTCCTGGAANATGTCTCCTACATACCAAAATGTTGTATTTATTCAGGAGATGTTTGATGACCACAAATGAAAAAAAAAAATTAGTGACAGTAATGACAGAACCATGCATGGGAACCCTGGCTTGCTCACATGCAAAGCTGCATAAACAAATGTGGTCACCAATGATCATGAGTTCCTATGTAGAAAAACTTTGGTCTTATCCTTAGGCCCTATACTTTGTTTTAAAAGATGGGCTCTGCACACCTTGTACATTAGGCAAACTTCTCACATCCATTTATTATCAGCTTTAATGCGACTTGGTCCCTTTCTCAGGCATTGTGCTGAGTACTCATTAAATCTAGGGTCAAAGGGGCTTAGGAGTGTTATTATTATACCTTATAGGTTACCCATGATGCTCTGGGCCAGCATTGTAGGAACTGAACCTTGAGTTTGTTACCTGACTTNCAAATATCACCACTCTCCCCAGCAAGGATGCAGAACGCAGATTTACATATTAACATATTTAAAACTGCAGCTTCTGAGAAGTCAAAAGGCACCGAAAGATCAGTTGCCATTCATGTTCTAAATGTATTTGTTCTAGAACTCTCCAAGGGAATGCACTGTTGTGACTGCCTTTTGTTTTGTTTTTTCCTTTAAAAAGGAAGACCTACTTCTGTCCTATAACAAGAGGTTCATAAGGGTTGGATAGCGGGTGGGCTGTGGTTAGGAACACTTGCCCTTCTTGCAGAGGATCAGGATTTGATTTTCAACCTCCATACCAAGGGCCTCACAACCTCCTGTTACTCCAGTTCTAGGCGATGCAAACCTCTGACCTCCACATGGTACACATAAACTCACACAGAGGCACATACATACATACATTAAATAAATACTTAAAAGATAGAGATCCACTGCTTATATTCCCAAATGAGAAAAGTTCCCAAAGCAAACTAGCCACCTCAGACCGATTCAATCGAGTACAATCAGTTTTTACAGCACTCAAGAGAGGGAACAGAACTTGGACAGCCTTGCCCACCATCTTGTATTCCATGCAGGGCACACACTGATGCTATTGTTCATGTTTGCCCATCTTGCCCTCAGAGGATCAGACATTTCTTTGCATCTTGTATCACCAATTTGAAAGGCACTGACCCCTTTCTCCAGAGCCTTGAAGATCAACCAGTTGACATTGGCATTTGTAGATTAAGGTAGGCCCATAGGGAGTTCATTGGGAGGGCTCTGGTCCTTGCCTGGCTCCCTCAACACCGACCCCTTCCAGGTCTGATCCTGAGGCTGTGGTCATAACCTTTTTCAGGAGAGAGGGCTGAAGAAAGGCTATCCACTGACAGAACCTCGTGATCTCTGAGTTGGTATTAACAGAGAGAGCTTGGCTTGAAAATAAAAATGAAGAAGATAGAGAGGGAATAACAAAGATACTAGCATGTGTTGTGGCACAGGCAGGCACAGGGTCCCTCGGGGCTATCCTAACAAAGAGGTTGATTGTTTCTGTGTCTACTCCTATAGTCACTATAAAGTGCTTTGTGGATGGGACTATCTGATAATCAAAATTCTGAGAGCTGACTAAAAGGATCTTGTGAACTTTTGATTTCCAAGATTCTTGTAGAATGTAAACAAGTGATAAGGAAAGAAAAACCTTTAGCGGAGATCAGTACAGCCTTAGCTATCACTTGTGTGACTGCCCACGTATGCATGGATATGGGGCCAGTCGCTGGACCATGGGAAATCTACCAGTGGCCACCAGTGACACCTGGGCTTCCTGAGAACCCCTAAGAAGGCCAAGATCCCATGTTCACTCTCCTGGGAAGAGCAGATGGAACAGAACCTGTAAACTGCTACCACTTCCCCAAAGCCCCAGGCCAAGAATATGCAAAGAGAACAGAAGTGTAGTCTGCCCAACACTTGGATGCGGTCCTCATTCTCTCAGAAAAACAAAGTTTTGGAAAGTAGTTCTCACTGGTGGCTTGTAAGTTTCCAGGAATGTAAAAACAACATGAACTTGAGTGAGAAAAGTTTTTATTAATTTTTTTTAATTCTTGAGAATTTTATACTTGTATACAATGAAGTATGATCATATCTATTCCATTTTCCTCTCCTCCATATCCCTCTTAATACATTCCTCTCCCAATTTCATGGTTCATTCTTTCTGTCTTTCTTTTTGGATAACTACTTAAGTCCAGTTATTACTGCCCATGTATGCATGGATGTGGGGCCATCCACTGGACCATGGGAAATCTACGAGTGGCCACTCCCTGGCCTCCATGTGTATAACCCCTGTGGGTCTGAGCAAAGTGAATGTGATAGACTTGAGACTAGACATATAAGAAAGAAGACAGGCNTCCTGAAGGAAGGAATACTAGCAGAGCAGTGGGTCTGAGAGATGGTGAACACAGAATGGCACTATAGTTACCTCAAGGCAATTCACAGCCTCCTAATCAAACTTGCTATCCCTGGGACTGTTGGCTGTCTTCCCTCTCCTGTTGAGCAGCCAGACCTGACTGTTAATAGTCATTACTAACCTGCCAACTATTATTTCCCAGTCCTGGTTCCTATCGGTGTTTTCTCTATCTCAAAATGCCCCCATTCATCATCTCTATCTTTTTACCATCACTATTCTGAGAATCCCACGGTAATAAAAATCTGGGTGCTGGCTTCCTTGTGAGTGGATCACATAGCCCCAGTAGTCATATCTAGGACTCCAAGGGAGAAGTGTGTATGTGTGTGCGTGTGCATGTGTGTGTGTGTGTGTGTGTGTGTATGTGTGTGTGTATGCCCTAAAAAAAATTCTTTCCACCTTTCCATGCCTTTACCTATACAGTGGTTTTCAACTTTCCTAATGCTGTGACCCTTTAATACAGTTCCTCATGTTGTGGTGACCCCAGCCATAAGATTATTTCACTGCTACTTCATAACTGTAATTTACTACTGTTGTTAATTATAATGCAAATATCTTATATGTGATTCACTCAAAGGGGTCTCGACTCACAGGTTGAGAACCACTGGCCTATAACCTTNCCACACCCTCCTGTACATTTGAAATCATTTGTACATTATTTATAATATTAAATATAGTACAAGTGCTACGTGAGTAGTTACACTTCTTGCTTAAGAGAGGATGGCAGGAAAAACTGTACTTGTTCAATACAGAATTTTTTTCTAAATATTTTCTATCTAGAGTTTATTAAATCCATTGAGTATAGAGGGCTGACTGCTTGTGTAAGATATGATGGTCAGTTTTGATTGTCACCTTGAACACAACCTAGAATTACCTAGAGAAAGTCTCAATGAGAAATCGTCTGGGCTGGCCTTTCAGCTCGTCTGTGAGGATTGATTGTCTTGACAGTCTTAATTGGTGTGTGAAGTCCCAGCCCCAACATCAGCACCATCAATCCCTGGTTTGGGGTATTAGACTATACAAGACTAGAGAAAGCTAGCTGAGTGACAGGCATGTATACATCTACTTCTCTTTATTTTTGACTGTGGGTATGATATGATGAGCTGCTTCAAGTCCCTGCCCTTGTCATTTCCGAAGTGATAGATTATCACCTGGAATTGTAAGCAAAAACCTTATCTCCCCTAAATTGCTATTTGTCAGAGTATTTTATCACAGCAACGGAATGAAAACTAGGGCAGAAATTAGTGTCAAGAGTGAGGTTGGTTACCGCTCTAGTAGACTTAACCATGTTGCTTTGCAATAAGGAATATGGAATACTTTGGAATCTGGGCCTTGAAGAGTTTATAGCTTAATGGGCCTACTCTAATGGGAGCTTGGAAGACAAAAATTCTGAGAGAAATGTAGACAGTGGGAGCCCCNCATGTGAGATATCAGGAGGTAATAATGACTCTATAGGAACTGNATATTTTGGCCAAGAGTCTGATTTGTTCTCCCTGTATCCTGAAAAGAGATTCTCAGAGGATATGGCATGAAACTCTGAATGTAAAGCCTAAGCTACAATAAGAAACCGGAACGCTGGAGATGCCAGGGCTGTGGAATGTCCACCAAGTATGGAGTGGAGCTGGCCTAATCCTAAAAGAAAAACTCTATCAACTGCAGGTAGCAGAGTTGGAAGGGTGGGGCTGCCCAGGCCCTTTGGGCACCAGAAGATTTTATTATAAGACCCTGACACTAGACACCAAAGCTGCACGATTTGTTATTCTCTATACTGAATTTTGGTTTCAGTTTGGTGTGATTATTCACTGCTATGCTCTGCTCCTCTCTTCTGGAATAAGCATGTTTATTCTGTACCATCCAATGTTGAAGGTATCTAAATTATTTTTATTTGATAGGATTTCAAATAAAAGGATTTGGACTTTTAAAGTGTTAAAATTGCTAAAGACTATGGGAGCATTTACTGTCGGACTGCATTTTATATTCTGAGATAAGCATGAGGCTTAGGAACAAGGAGTTAAAGGCTATGGCATAAGGTAATGTGTTTATGTACCAANTTGACAAGGGGTGGAGCTGCGATGATGAGTTTTAATTGTCTACTTGACAATTAAAGGAGAACCAAGAACTATTATTTCCCAGACTTCAGGCCTATCCTTGATAGAACCCTATTTGTTTGAAACCACTAGCTTCTCTCTTAAAATGTCACCATGGTGTCTCTTCCTCCTCTTCTCCTCCTTCTCCTCCTCCTCCTTCATCCTCTCTCTCTCTCTCTCTCTCTCTCACACACACACACACACACACACACACACACAAACACAAAACTTTCATACAAAGGAATGGATTTCATTGTGATATTTTTAAGCAATTCTACTTTGTTCTTCTGAGTGGCTCACAGAGACACAGGACAGAAACCAGTACAGAGATCCAACCAACACTGGATTGGAGCCAGTAGGAAGAATTGGGGAGGAAACCCTCAGAGTTTCAAAAAACAAAACAGCCACTGACCTCAACAGGAGTTCAGGGACAAGGAAGTAAGTTCCACTAAAAATAACTCAGTCACCAAAAGTGCTGGTTTAAGGGAAGCAGGGCTTTCCAGAAAGGGATGGGCTCTGTGGGCGTTGGTCAGGGTTCATAGCTCCATCATAGTGATGATTGGTAGAATATTCCTGAAGGGGCTCGGGAATAGCAGCCACTCACGGAAAGGAAGTGGGCTAGAGCAGGTGAATAAAGTGTGGACAGGGATGAAAAATAGACAAGTGAGAAAACTGATCCAGAGAAAACTGACAGAGGGTGAGGAAGTCAACAGATAGATCCTTGCCTATCTCTGTAGCCTCTTGCTCTCGTTGCATAATGCCAGCTTAAGTCTCCATCAGTCCATGTGAGTCATTTATGGAAAGAAACGGCCATTGAGAATGGTTGAGACCAAGGGCTGGTGTACCCATCTCCATTGAAAGCCCCAGAAAATAACACAGTGGTTCTCACTTCCCTGCCTGAGGACACTGCTGTTCCTGCAGTAGAGTGGCTCCTTCTGCCTCCCAAGACCCCCTGCTTCCCTTTATCCCCCTACGAAAACAAAAGCCCCTCACCAAGTCCCCTCCTGCGGACAAAGGGTATGAAGTCTGTCAGTGACTTTTATACTGTGTGGGAAGCATGATGCTTCTGTGGACATTTGTACAACGAGTTAATATATTTATACTCAAGTCTTCTCAGTAAGTTCAGCTTCCCAGAGNCTAAGAACAAGGTAAGAGAATCGGGTATCACCTCCAAGAAGCAGTAACTGTCACGTTATGATTTAAAGTCTCATTTTCGCATGCATAGCTCCCTCCCTNTCCTTCACAAAGGGCCTAGAGCTGCCTATCCTTTTGGCCAGCNTTCACAGCAGTCAGCGGTGGGAAGGGGAAGGAAGGGGAGGGGAGGAAAGGGAAGATTGTGTATTGGGTGGGGAGACACTACTTGGGACAAACAGAACCATCAGGAGTTCCTCATGGCCAGTTGCCATGGGTCCTGAAAGGCCCAGTACAGCCACCTGCTGAGAGTGAGTCACCAACAAAAGTTGGTAAGTTAGCTCGAGAGCTGACTCTGCTACAGCAGGCAGGAGCAGGGGGCGGCANTGTCTGAGCTGTGGGTGCCAGTGGTTGCCTTGGCATGCTCCCTAATTACAGTGTTCTTCCTGACTATGAAAGCNGCAATTAGTTCTAGAAAGAGCTCTGGGGAGATGGGTCCTGCAGCTGGTTTTGCCTCTTCTAGAGCACCCTAGTAGTTAGACAGACATTAGGTGATAGCTGTGGGTATCCAAGGAGACTCCCTAAGAGAAAGNTCTCAGGCCAAGGCATCTTCCCTGAATTCCTGCATCAGTCCAAGGCGTAGTACCTTGGAGGATGTGCATCCCTTGCAGGCATGTGTGTCTTGCTAGAGTCTCTCATGGTATGAGTGAAAGCCAGGAGGCAGGAGAGAAAGCTTGCTATCANGATTCCCAAATCTTGCCCCCATCACACTTGTAAGAACAAATTTTTGTCACAAACTATTTTCAAGAGACTTGGGGGGGGCGCGGCATGGGATATCATCTTATTACCAGGCCAATAGGAGGAACTATTAAGAAAAGGGTCCTAGGGCGAGAGTTAGAGAAAAGAATGATGCAATCTCAGTGGCAATAGCATCCTTTTAACTAACATGCCATATGGGATGAGAGAGCAGGGAGAAATGAGTCCATCATTTGACCATCGGTTGGCTCCAACTGTGCTCATCAACCCTCAAAAGTCCTGNTCGTCACCTGAAGGATGCCTGAGGGAAGCCGAGAAGTNGGGTGATGACTGAGGGGATTAGGATAGCAAGAGTCTTTGGCAAACATCTGACTGTTCCTTCAGTGGTCCCTTAGTGACAGTAGAGATGGCAACAATGGAACAAAACACCTGTCGGGCAAAAATGAGATGGGAACCAGAGCATCGCTGAGGACCTTGGCTTCGAGGAAGGGAAGAAAGAACAGCTCGTCCCAGAGTGAGAGGGAAGGAAAAAAGCTGGGTGGTGTTGCCACCAAGTGTTTAGACTTGGCAGTGGGNAAAAAACAACTAGAGTATTAAATCTCACGCTGGGTTTTGGAAAGGATGCTTGCTGTATTTTATTTGCAATGAATACAAGGCAATGAAATCAGCTGAAAGGATTATGGGGTGTGTTGAATGAAGTCAGAGAAATGGAGATGCGTGGCTATTCCTTGAGGAGGGCAAAAGAGATATCACCTCAGCAGTGGGGCAACTGGCAGTGCCCACCCCCTGCTTAGTGTTGAAAGTCGTGAGCCTAAAGCAAGAAAGGTTATGGTAGAAAAGAAATACCATTCAGGTCTACNCAGCTGGGGAGACGTACCCAGAAACTCTCNCCTGCATGCCTAGATTTACACAGGACTAGGTTGCAACAGGGGAATGTAAGAAGGAAAGAGATGACAGAGTTGAGGATGTTTGCAAGGGAGTGATAATAACACAGGAGAACCATGGGATGGATTGGACAGAGGAAAAGAAAGAGGGGGAATGGTGTAGTTGCATTTTAATTGAAATACATTAAATAAAAAATGATAGGCCACAAGCTGTGACCTAACAACAAGGCTTGGATCATTGTGATTCCAGGCAGGTTTAAACCTCAGACTTTACTTACAATTGTGTATTCTTTTTGTGGAAGGACCATTTGATTATTTTCAAGTGTGTTTGTTTACGATTCTGGGGGCTAAGTTCAAATAAATGATAGGCACTTTAGGAAGAAGAATAGAATGGAATGTCTTTGTATCTCATAATGAGAACTACAGTTTTTAATAGCAAATTGCTAGATTTTAATGAGTCTTTGTGGTTTCAGCATGCTTTGGTTTAGTTTATCACAGGATAAATCTTAAGTGCATGTAAGTGTAATTCCATTACACTCATGGAGTTACTCCTGATTACACCCTTATCAGAAATAGGTATCCTTTTCCTTTATTTTTTTTCATTTTTTTCCTTTTATTGAAAATAGATTCTTTTCCCATAGAATATATCCTGATTATAGTTTCCCCTCCTTTTACTCATCCCAGTTCAGTATTNTGCACATATATCTTTAAAAAATTCAATATGTATCTCTCATTGTGACACTCTCTGTTCATCTAAACTGTCCTTACCTAATATGCTTTTAATATTCATGACTTTGGAAAGCAATGGGGTTTGCTTTGATTCCACCAGATCTACTGGCTGCTAACTACCATTTCCTTTGTGATTTGTGTTCCAAACCTACTTTTTACTGTCTTTCTCACTGGTGGCTTCTGGCAATCTCCAGGACATTTTCCAAATACTTTCATGATTTTAGGTTTTCTAACATTACTCGTCATCCAGCACAACTTTCTAGATCTTAAAGGAATTGCTCCATGACTTTTTGCTGGGGAGTCAATTTCGATTCACTCCTGACAGAGAAAAGGCCATGGCAGATAAAGAAACAATCCTGACTTGATGAACTAATGGGTATATTGGGGTCATTTGCAGGAGCAGCTTATCGGTTGCTATGTCATCAAAAATTCTCTTTTCCAGTGTCAATTTCTCATCTGTCCTTGGGGACAGAAGGTTACTCTTGAGACATCTTAGCCTTAAGATCCTTATTAGCCTCCTGAGTGTCACAGCCCCTCCCCTACTCCCACAAAGGAGAATTAGTGGGTGCAGTCTTGTGAGGGTCTTGTGATGGTGGTCACAAGTAGTGTAATTCCAGATGACAGTGGTATGTACCACCCAGAAAAAGCAACTACATGGTGATATACAGGAAAGCTAGGTCTGGTGGTACTCAAGAGGAAGAGATGAGAAATTACAAGTCNTCTGGACTGCTTGAGTGTAGAATAAGTTCAAGTTAAGGGAGGGAGGGAGGGCCTAGAACAGTAATCTACAAAGTTCATGTATGAGAACCATGCAATTGAATTAAAAACAAACAAACAAACAAACCTCACAGTGTTTTACCTCAGTTTGCAAATTGCATTGGGCCACACTCATAGCTATCCTGGGGTGNATGCAGCCAATGGGCTGCAGGTTGGACACTCCTGATTCCATTGTCTATTTGACAGTTTGTGTCCGTGCACCAATGTCTAAATCACTCTTGTTCTAAGGGCCTGCTGCTAGGAAGCAAACGTCCTCTAATCACACTTTTCAAAATTGTTTTAGCTATTCTGGGTCTTTTGTAATATTTCCTGTGTTTAAAATCAGCTTATAAATGTCAACACAAGTGTCTAATGGGGTTTTGTTTGAGAGTGCATTCCTTTAGAATGATTTAGGAAGGATTGATATCTAAGTATTCGATATTTTTGAAATTACAATTGGCATTACTTTAAAATTTTCATTTCCCAGTGCTTCATTGCTACTATAAACATTTATATTCTATATACTAATTCTTGAATATAAATTCTATATCCTAAAATTGAATTCTCTAACACTGGTAAACACCAATGTTCTTTTACCTTTTGTCTTAGAACAAGAAGTTTTAGTTACCTATATGTGATATTTATGACTTCCATTTCTCTTCATCTGTCTGCTTCATATTGGCTGAATAGATGACCTTGCCATGCCCTTCTGCTTGTTCACAGAAGGAATAAACTTTTTTATGCCTCTCTTATTTCTCCCCCTGAACAGTAAAACCCTTCTGAGTAGGAATCAAAACTTACTCACAGATACATTTGTCATTATCCCTGACACGGTAAAAGTCTGACATTTTGGAGGCATTTGATAAATACTTGCTGATGTGTTTATTAGGTGAGCTACAGATTGCAAAAATGCCTTGGGGCTGCTATTTTGATTCTTGACCACATATCAGCTCCTAAAATGAAGTGACAACTCATAAACAGGCAGCCAGCCACTGATTAAAAAAAATACTTTGAAAAATATTAGAAGTTTCACATACCGAGTTTTATGTAAACATTATGATAGAATGCCAAGGCAAATCCAGAGAATTCTCTTTGATGTGGCCTGACCGAGGCAACTTAAAGGAAGAAGAAGGACACTGTTCATCACCGTGGAGAAGACATGGCGGCTGGAGTTCCACCCACCATGGCAGAAGCTAGTGTGAACAGCTTGTTACGTTGGTGGATCTGAAAGGAGA
>LZPO01117025.1:282331-293337 GCA_001675575.1 Neotoma lepida
CTCACAGCTCTCACCCAAGAGTCCCTGCTGGCCAGATCAAAAACCACCTTTATGAGGTGGGCTGACAGAAACACGGCTGAGTTAATTCTCGTGAGGNTCATCCACATGGCTTGTGTTTAAGCAAACGTGTTTTCTCGTCTTACGGAAATGGAGCTGTAAGAAGGGCTCATTCGAACCCTCAGGAGAATTTCTTTCCCTGGGAGCACCTGGAAGGCATCAGACCTTTGCAATCTGGACCCAAGGAAAGGGGGAAAGCCGCTGCACTAGGGGAGCCCTCCTGCCCATGGTCTTTAGCATTGTTGCCATGCCAACCTTCCCATAACCTTCCATAGAGCTCCCCACATGCTTCCATTTTTTTCTGCCACTTCCTCCATCCTCCCAGCTCCAAGCCAGGTGAGACAGGATGCTGGATATCCTCCATCATCCAGGCTCAGATGGTACACAACCAAAACAAACCTGGAACCTCACAAGGTCAGGCCAAAAGGAACCAACACAGCAGGACGCACATTGTCACCTTCCCCAGTCATTTATTTCAGCTATCCCAATTCCAAACTATGTTTGTGGAAAGAAGTGAGAGATGATATATATATAACATAGCACCTTATTAGATCAGAGCTCTGTGGACGTACAGAATAAATACATGTCCTCAAATATCCAATCTATTCCATGGGCCTTAAACCATCCAAGCACCACACTGCCCCCTGGCTTCATACCTCTTCGCTTTGTCATGAGATAGTGTCCCTGTTATAAAACCGGTGGCAGCCTGCTACAGAAGGATCTGCTTCACGTCCTTTGTCACCCTGCTCCTTTGCCTGCCTGGGCCTCTGACCATGGGCTGTTGGAGAACCAAAGGTCAGGCAGGAGCAAAAATGACACGTCAGGCTCCTGGCTGTGCCAAGAGCCATTCACCTACTTATCAGGATGACAGCCATGAGGTAACCCCAGAAAGTCCACACAGCTATGAAACCATAGNCTTAATTGTCTGTGCTCAGAAGGGTGTAAGATGCCTCCATCGCTGTTTGGTTCCAAGTTTCTCCTCAGAGCTCGATTTGCCTTTAAGACAGCAGAGCCAATGTCTCTCTTTATGAAGGTAAACCTGAGATGGGAATTCTTGAATAGANACTTTCTCCCCATCAAACATAGAGGTCATCCCTACTATGCTAAGGCTGGAAAGTCCCTTTTGTGTTAGACAAACTCATGACATGTGTACCCATCGANCCTCGTGGAGTGAGCAAAGCACATGACTCCCAGATGTGCAAAAAGAGCTCGTGTATCTGACTCAGGGCCCAGAACTCGGTTCTGAATAGTTTTCTCCTGTGTGACTTCTACACCACACAGAAGCTCCTAAAGAGCAAGAGACATGGCTAATCCAACAATAACCTCAGGGCTGTGGGTACAGCTCAGTGGTGCTGCATGGGGGCCTGGCTTCAACCTCCAGACCCACTAATGTTTTTAGTGTAGTAAATATTTAATAAGAGATTCCTAGGTGNATAGGTCCATGAGTTCTGCTGGGTCTCTCTTGTGGAAGCCTGCTGTGAAAAAGACTTCTGACCCACAAAGGGACATAGTGATGCTCAGATTAGCTCGGCGCCTTGGGGAAGCATTTCAACCTCATAAATCTCAGGGTTTCTGTCTATACTATGAAGGCAGGGGACTAGCTGATGTTTAATGTCAGCTTACACATTTTAAATCTACATCCTGAAATCGCAGGGGACGAGCTGATGTCTACTGTCAGCTTACACATTTTAAATCTAGATCCTGAAAATCAAATCAAGCCCCCTTTCTCCAGGCCAGCAGGAATCATTCCCTCTGTAAAAGCTTCTTGGTCAAGGGCAAGAAAATGCATCTTGGGGTGGTTAACCACCAGTAAGGCATTTTACTGAAAGCCAGTCAGAGGACGCCTCCACTCCATTCCCTTGATTTTGTTGCACTCTGTTTTAAGAGAAAATAAAGAGAAATAGGAAATATGTCTATGGAATGAGGACACATTCAGAATTTTATTGTGGTTAGTATATAATGCATACATACATATATATACATATATATATACATACATATATATACATATATATATACATACATATATATATGTATAAATATACATATCCATATATATCCACATATATGAAGATGTGTGTGTGTCTGTGTCTGTGTGTGAGTCCCAGCCTTCAACAAAGAACATGGACATTTAAAACAATGGCTTTAGATGACTGAGCTCCCTCAGATGGCAAGGGAAGATCTCATATTACATGCAAATAACTTATTTAACTTAGGAAGGTCTGTGATCGGGATGCAAGATGGCTCAGCGGGTAAAAGCACCTGCCACACAAACCTGATGACCAGAGTTCTGATCCCCAGAACCCAGAACCTATGGTGGGAGGTGGGAGGAACGAATAAACTCTCAGAAGCTGTCCTCTGACCCCCAAATGCACACAGTGTGCACTCACATGCACTCAATATTAATAAAGTTTAAAACTTTTTTAAAATGAAGGTTTGTGGCTAATTTAGCTAAGCTGAAATAGCAATAAAGTTTTGTGGGATTAAAAAAAATGGTCAATTGACTAAATTCGCCTGAATAAAATTCTAGATAGTGCCCTCCTGTGGCAAAAGCATGCAATTGCTGAATGGCAGTTTTNTCAGAGTGCTAGGCAAATGGTGGCAGCTGTTTATTGAGCATTTTTCACACTTCAAGGATTGCCCTAGATTTTTTTTTCACATCAATAAGAAAAAATCTAATTTGTAAAAAATATTTTAATACAGGGTCTTATGTATCTTAATCTGGCCTCTAAATAACTCCCTATATAGCTGAAGATGACACTGCATTTTTGGTCATCTAGCCTGGACCAATGAGCACCACCTCGGTGCTGGACATGGAACTCAGGGCCTCATACATACTAGGCAAGCATTCTATTGAGTTACATCTCCAGCTCTAAAATAAAAGATCTGAGGAAAGTGATTTTCAATCATGGAGAGTCCTGGAAATCTTGTATTTCAGGAATTTGCCACTCNCATGAAAACTTACATAGCTTGTGTCTTGAACATTCCCCGAAGGCCTGTGCCTTAGGGTTAGTTCCCAGGGTTAGTTCCCAGCTTGGCACCACCAGAAAGAGGGAGAGCTGTAAGAGGTGGGACCTAGTGGGNTGTCTTTGGGTCACTGAGGAAGGGAGGCATGCCCTCAAAGGAGGATTGTGGGACTCTGGTGCCTGTCTCTTTCTCCTCTCTTACCCCCTCCCTCATTGGCTGAGAGGTGAANACAAATGTTCCACTCTATGCTCCCACCACAGTGTGCTGCGTGCTACAGACCCAAAGCAATTGGACCAAACATTCCTGGACTATGAGCCAAAACTAAACCTTTTTTCTTCATAAGATAATTTATCCCAGTTACNTGTTTTACCGAATGCTACTCGACACACAGTGTATTTTCCCCCCTAGGTATCATTGAAATCATGGAGATAGCTAACCTTGGCATATCTTCCCACACCTTCGCTGTACCTCCTGGGATTCTGAACTGTGATTTAGAAGCTGTCAGTCATACTTTATATCCTGCTCATAGCCTATAATTTCAGGTTGGCAATATGAAGACAGATGACAAGAAAGAAAAACAGCAACACCAAAAAGTGCGAGGGAGGGAAGGAAAGGGGGAAAAAAACACAGCTCAATCAATACATTGTAAATAGCTTCAGACATCCTGGGTCTTTTTATTCAAGGGTTGGTGGTGGTCATGACTTGAGAGACAGTTCATGAACAAGTGCTTGTAACACTACAGTCNGTATCTTCATTAAATATCCTACTTTAGATCTCTCATGACCCGGGTGTTAACTTGTAGTAGGTAGATTTCTCTACCACCTGATGAAACTGGTGCTCAGCTCTCGAGCGTGTTTCCAAATGGTGTTGAAGCCACACCCCTGAGGCTGAGGAGATACTATTCAACCATTCTGACTCAGAGTACTCAGTCCCTTCCTTCCAGAACCCACACTTCAGCCTCTTCAGCACGGCCATCCCTTCATGAGAGGCTGCACAGTCAAGTAGCTCACTTGCTACTCAATCGCAAGTTCTCTCATGGGAACCAGGCTCAGTATATTGAGATCTTCCAGCCTTTCATCAGCATGTATCAGTGGCTTTCAACCTGTGGGTCACAGCCCCTTTGGGTTCAAACACCCCTTTCACANGGGTCGCATATCAGATATCCTGCATATCAGATATTTACATTATGATTCATACCAGTAGCAAAATTATGGTCATGAAATAGCAACAAAAATAATTTCATGGTTGGGGGTCACCACAATATGAGGAACTGTATTAAGGGGTTGCAGCATTAGGAAGCTTGAGTTCAATGTCTCATTATATTTTTTTATATGTGTATAGTACTTCAATCACACTCATCCCCCCCCAACCCCATTATTTTCTGTCTTTACGTCTCTCCCTCCAACTTTTTAAGGGAATTGTCAAAGTTTCGGTTTATGGAGAAACCTCCTAATTTTTACAACTTGAAACTTGAAATACAAGACAAGATAAAATAAAACTATGTGTGAAACCCTGTCTGAACTAAATGAAACAGGTTTTCTGCCCAGATGAACATCTGATTGCAGATCTCAGCTTCTGCCACTGGGACCTTTGAGGACTGATATTCAAGCTACTGCCAGGACACGTCTTCTGAAATATGTCTCGAGGCTCCAAGGGAGAAATTCCAGAAGACACTTGCTCAGGGCTTCTGAAATCCTTCACACCATTGTAGACATCTCCTCAAAGTGACCAGCCTACAGTCTTCTGCATGAATTTCTCATACTTGATATGTCCTTGATATTTCATATTCCTATCAGTTCCTAAAAACATGAGTTTACAATGTCTGTCACAACACATTTCTTTATTCTCTCTGGAGCCACTCATAGCTATACATTTTTCTGTGTTCAAAAAAACCTGACCATAAAGAAAATCCATACCAGTGGTGTGGATGAAGCAATGATAGCTCTAATAGGGATNGTGCAACCTGCTGGGAGATCAGGGTGTTCAATGACTAAGACACTTGTATACATTTGGACATGATTCAGAGAAGGGAATTCCATTATTAAAGTTCTCCCCTTTCATATCTTTCGAATTAACTAATGAAGAAGAAGATCAGCACCTGACCATTCCTGGGGACCAGGTGCCTATCACCAACCCCTTTCCTACAGTCTGTCTCTTGGAAATGTTGATAATTTGTGTGCAGATAAGTACAAAGTAATTTAGCCATGCTCTGGGTCTCTGGCACTTAAAAATGTAAATCTCTGCCACTCTGTGAGCACACAAAAGGCACGCTTTTAATTACTTCTTTCAGCACTGCCCTCAGACCAGACATTCTTTTTTGGCTGGTTGGCTAGTTGATTGGTTGGTTTTCTTCAAAACCAGCATACAAAGTCATGGGTTTCGTTGTGGCATTTTCATACATACTGTATTTCTGCCAATCCCCCTCCCCTCTTCTTCTCCCCTGTTCTCCTACATTTCTCCTGCTGGTCCCCTTCCTCCCTGCAGTCACCTCTCCCTGCTTTCGTGNCACACACACACTCCATTCNACTCTTTCTCCTCCCAAGACCTCTCTGGGTCTCATGATCTCCTTGCTAATTTAATGAACTATATGCCCCCCAGCACACACATAAACAGATACATATAAACAGATACATATATACATATAAATTAAAATCTAGGATCTGCATATGAGAAAAACATGCAGTATTCCTCTTTCTGAGTTGGGTTATGTTGCTTAATAGAATCATTTCCAGTTCTACCCACTTTCTTGCAAATGTTATGATTGCATTTTTCATTATGTCAGCCTAAAGGGTTTTGACTGCAGAACTTCCCAAAATTGATACAGAGTAAGAAAAAAGTCACATGTCTTCAGATCATACAATGGGGAAAAAAAAAACCCATGAGGAATGGGGAAGCTTCTAGAAGGAACAGCTAAGGAGAAAATGTCTCCATGGAAGGGTCTTTGTGACGCTCCAACAGGAAATTAGGTTAAAGCTCCCTGGGNGGACAGTAAAGGTTAAGCAGGCGTGACTCAGCATGCCTCAGGCTACTGGAATAACCAAGAGACCTGTTATNACACACATCATCATATGTACACGTATGAGCAAGACATAGCTCAGTTATAGTTTACAGTTTATAGTTTCAGCAGCTGGGCAGTTTCCCCNTAGAAGCTTTGCTCCTTAAAAGAGGAGTTCTTTAAAAGACGAATGGAATAAGGGCTTTCCTAGATTTGGGGTAATCCTTAAACNTCTTGAGGTAGAACCTAAAAAGACAAGAAAGGATGGAATAATTAGAAATACAATAGAGTAGTGGCCAACAATTGAGTTTACACAGCTGTAACAAGCTAACCCAGTTATTTAGTATCTGACCATTCCTGGGGACCATGTGCCCATCANCAACCCCTTTCCTACAGTCTGTCTCTTGGAAATGTTGGTAATTTATGTGCAGATAAATACACAGTAATACCTAGAGGGTAGTGGTGACGATTTTACAATATTATGAACATACTTGATACCACTCAACATTTGAAGGCTGTTAAAGTGGTATATTTTATGCTGTGTATATGTCACCAGATTTTTTTTAATAGACAAAAGGAAGTACTCATTTGGGCTCTCACTTTGCTGAAAACTACAGGAAGCTAGAGCCTCCCAAAAACTTTGAGCAACTGGTGAAAGAGTAGCAAGTCAGTAACGGGGGTAACGAACTACTCTCTGATTGGACCTGAGGCCTACTCCACAGGAGGAAATCCACATCTGGGACTTAAAACCTGGACAAAAGCCCAAGGCTGGGGAGATCATAGGCCCTACTGGGGAACCTATTGCAACTGTTTTGCTAAATGGAAAAGACCTGCCCATCAAAGTACTGTCTAAATAATTATGTTTATACCCATATATAGTGGTATTTAAAAAGATAAATTAGATATGAAACTTTAGACTCACAAAAATAANATAGATGATGGAGTATTTTCTTTAATTTTGCTAAATACAAATAGACCAGATATAACAATTATAAATCTTGCTTNATAGCTGTTTTTTACATGTAATTTTACTACGTTAAAGTTAAAACCTTCCTTTTTGATTAGACAGAAAAGGGGAAGTGCTGTGGGGATGTCTTTCTGTACTCTGTGAAAATGTGTTGCTCTGATTGGTTGATAAATAAAGCTGTTTGGCCAATGGTGAGGCAGAATAAGGTTAGGCAGTACATTCAAGCTGGAAAGAGAGAAGAAAGGAGAGTGGGGAGATGCTGTAAGCTGCCTCCAAGAGAAGCAAGATGTGAAAATACCAGTAAGCCATGAAGCCACGTGGCAATGCATAGATTAATAGAAATGGGCTGAGTTAAGTTGTAAGAGCTAGCTAGCAAGAAGCCTGAGCCATTAGGCCATACAGTTTGTAAGCAATATAAGCCTCTGTGTGTTTACTTGGGTCTGAGCTGCTGCGGAAGTGGGCGGGACACAGGAAAACTTCTGACTACACCCNCAGATCAATGCTACTGTCAGCTTTGTTCAGAGAAGCTTCTTTTTGCAGTGGGCAGCAATAACTGCAAAGANTCAGAATGAGTCAAAGTGCAGAGAATGAGGAATTGCTGAGTGCTCAGCCATGACAGGAACTTGTAGATCACTCTCTCCAAGGCTCAGGGAGAATCACGGAAGATGCGGCAGGAAGAATGTGCGAGCTGGGAGAAGGAGCGAAGTAGACTACTGTCTTTAGAATATGGCATCACCATTGCACTCCCGATCCTACAGCAGTTGAGACCTGCATAAGATTGAGCCTGTCAATATTCTGTCGTGGTCCCCTCCCCCTAGGACCTATAGGCAAATAATCATAGCTAGTAGGAAGGAATTCACAGGGCTAGTGTCTCCCTGAGGNTCTATAGGCAGTTAATGGTTGCTGGGGGAGGGACAGATGTTTTCTTTGGTGGTGTGGCCACCTACAAGGATCCCATGCTCTTGTAAACACCCCCTTACCGGGGATCCTGTAAGCAACTCTATGAGACTCACTCAGTCATGAAAGTAAATAAGTAGGACCAGAGAAATGGCTCGGCAGTGAAGAGCACCTGTTGGTCTTCTAGAGAGAAGCTAAGTTTGGTTCCCAGCACCATGTCCAGTGGCTCACAACTCCCTGCCTGTAACTCAGCTCCAGGAACTAAGGCCCTCTTCTGGGCACACACACACACACACACACACACCCACCTGTCTCTTATACACATCTAGATGTGTATAAGAGACAGGTCACATATGGTAACGTTGTACTAGGAGTTTTATGATAGGAGCGTGCTGCCTAATGCAAGTCAGGTGATGTCCTAGCTACTGTTCTTGTCCTATGCATCTCCCTCACTCTGGAATAAAGTTGAGCTGTGACACAGAAGCTGTCTCCTGGAAGGTTATTTCCATCATTCTCACAGGCCAGACAACGCCCTGCTTTCCACTTCTGCCCCTTCTGTCCTCATGGCCCAGTGGCCAACAGATCGCAAGAAGGAAGGAAACCACATACATCATACACACACACACACACACACACACACACACACACACACGCGCGCGCGCATACAAACACACAGACGCACATAATACATGTAAATAAAATAAAAATAAACCCTTAAAAATAAGATTAAAATGTTCAAGAGCAGGAGGGAAACAATGAAGAGTAATAAACAATGACCAGGATAAAATATATTATATATGTATGAAAATGCCATGAGGTTCATTATTGTGTCTAACTAACACATGCTAATAAAAAAATAATTTACAAAAAGCTGTGGGCAAAGTTAACTTCAGAGAATTGGCAGTATTTTTTAGAAAAGAGCCCTTCCTAAAGCTTGGGAATGCCACTATTACTATAGTTCACTATGCNACCGTTACTATAGATTACTATGGATTGCTACGGATTTTGTCCCCTAAAAGGTAAGGTAAAGTCCTAACTCTCAACACCTAAAGATGCAATCTTATTTTGGAACTATGGTCATTGTAGATGTAATTAATTAAAATAGCTCATACTGGTGCAGGGTGGACCCTTAGTCCCATAGATCTGAAAAGAGATAAGAAGATGCCCAGGATGGGAAGGTCACAGGCAGACTGGCAGAGATTACAATGAGGCATTTGCCCCAACCATGGAAAACCAAGAATTATAGTGTCCACTGGAACTGAATAAAAGCAAGGAAGGATTCTCCCTCAAGCCATTCCACAGAACATAGCCCTGCTTATACCTTAAGGCCAAACCTTTGGTTTCCAGAACTCTGAAGAAAGAGATTTCCCTTGTCCTAAACCCATGCAGCTGAGGGTCATTTCTTATGACAGCTAAAGGAGATTTAATGCACCTTTTTTTTTTTTTTGGTAGCCTCCCTGGGTCTGTGGGTTGCAGAGTGATTGTCCTTTAGTTTATATCTAGTATCCACTTATCAGTGAATACATACCATATTTATCCTTCTGAGTCTGTGTTACCTCACTCAGGATGATATTTTCTAGTTCCATCCATTTGCCTGCAAATATCATAAGGTCATTGTTTTTCTCTGCTGAGTAGTATTCCATTGTGTATATGTACCACATTTTCTTAATCCATTCTTCAGTTGATGGGCATCTAGGTTGTTTCCAGGTTCTGGCTATTACAAATAATAAGATTTAATGCATCTTATGAAAAGCCTCTACCCTGTGTGACCAAGTTGTCCTCTTTACTAGTTGAAACTAATGGCCCTTGAGGCATAATGAAGACAAAATGCACTCTGCTAAAGCGCTTTGGGTTTAAACTAGAAGACCAAATTAATTAATTAATTAATTAATTAATTAATTAAAATGTGCCAGAAGTGCCTGGCCTGTCCTGCTTTGATTTGAAAAGACCCTGTGTGCTCAGCCTCCCCTGCCAAGGCCTTCATGAGCACCTTCACAAAGCCCTCTTGGTCCTATTAAAAGAGACACCCCTGGCTCTCCCTGCAAGAGGAATATAACCAGATGGCCTCCATTTGGTTTTGACATTGCACCAGCTGGAAATTTCTGGTGGAATTCCTCACCAAGTACTTTGCAGTCTATGCTTTTTCAAAGACCCTCCTATGTACCAGGCAGTGCCCTGACCTCTGCCATTCTCTCTCGGCCTCTGATGGGCAGCAGATTTTCCTGAAGTGGGAGGGCTCTTATGTTGTCTCTCAAAGGCCATGAACTCTTGAAACCCTATCCCCTTCAATCCAGGAGGTGATAGGAACAGGTCACAGGGAAACTGTTGCTTTGTCTAGTTCCGAACTGGTCTCGGTTTCCATTCAAGAAAGGAGCTTGTACCTCAGTTAATCCTAAAAATGATTAGAGAAGTCATAAGCCAGGCAGAGACACCAAGGCAAGGACTTAAGGAACACTCAGCTCCGTTCTGTACTCCATGTGTTCCTTCTTGGTATCTAGGCTTTCTTCTCTCTACAAAAGCTACTTTAAGGTGAGCAGGGGAAGTAAACAATGTATTGCCCTTTCCTCCCCAGCGTTACTTTCAGTTACCTCTGTTATCCTACTCAACCCCTGCCTGATGGGTTCAAGATGTCTTAGCNCAACCTTCCAAATGCCTGCAGTTCCAACATGTACCAGCAGATGGAGCACTCAGGGCTCATCTGCTTACCTTACCTTTCCAAGAAACTTTGGGATGTGCTGGCAATGGTCTCATCCATGGAACACAAATCAAGGAATATGACAGAAGAGAACCGAATTGAAGCACGGACATTTCTTCCACCTCCTAGCCCATTATCTGAAGTTTCCAGCCAAGTGGTAACCATCACCAGGCATAGAACCTGGACCAACCAACTCACTGTGGGAAGCCATCTTTTATTTTGGTTTTATTATCATATGTTAATTATACATAATAATAGGCTTCATTATGACATTTTCACACACATATAAATGCACTTTGATCATTCATTTCTGTTACCCTCTCTTGTCCTCTCCCACTCCAACTAATCCCCTCCCTCTTCCCAACTATTTCCTGTCTGTTTTCATGGTTTGTTGGTTTGTTTGTTTATGGTTCAATGAGTTTCATTAG
>LZPO01117025.1:326306-338806 GCA_001675575.1 Neotoma lepida
TATATTTAATACAAAACTGAATGAACACAAAGTATACAATCTGATGTTTTAGGTGTGCACATACCCATGACATTGCCATCACCACCAAGAGATCCTTCATGTCCTCTGTACCTTCAGCAAACTGCAGAGTAACCCTTAGGTCACCATATGCTATTTGAACTTTATAGAAATGGAATAATAAANCATGCATTCTTTTTGGCTTGGTTCCTTTTGCTCAGAACTATTTTACTCTTTTTCCATACTGTAACATGTGCCAACATTCCATTCATTTTATTTCTGAGTAATGGTTCATTATATATTTATACTACAGTTTATTACTTTCACCTATTGATCAACATTTGTATTATTTCCAGTGTAGAGCTACTACCACCAAAAGAGCTACTGTAAATATTCTCACACAAGTCATTCTACAAACATGGACTTTTACTGGGGAAATGGGATATCTCAACATGAAATGTCATGAACCCAAGAGTGTGTAAACATTTCTTAAAACTACCAATGTTTAACTTTTTTAAACACTGTCAAAATATTTTCCAAAGAACTCACCATTTTACATCTCAATCAGCAATGTACAAGAGCTACATATGAATACATGCTCTTTTAGGCCACTTAGTAGATTCCTAATGATATCGTAGTTTAATTTTCATTTTCCTAGCTAGCTCATGATGAGAATCTTCTCATGTTCTTATTGAGCATTCAACTATTTTTCTCGGGTAAAATATGTATCTGTGTAATTTTTCCATTTAAAAAATATAAGGTGTAAAGTCGATTATTAGAGGGGAAGAACGTATTTTTAGTAAGTAGTACTAGAACAACTGGCTGCCCATGTACAGAAGGCCTTTTGATTTATATTCTAATGCTAGAGATAGCAGCAACTCAAAGTGAATCATAGGCCTAAATACAAAACCCNAAACTGTACAGCTTCTAGAAGGAAGTACAAGAGAGTCCCTTTTTACCAAAGGTTNGGAGAAGGCGTCTTAGCTATGACAACAAAANCGCGTGGATAAATGGGAAAACTGGAGCAGCTAAATTAAANACCCCTGCTTCTCAGAAGATAGAGAATTAAAGAAAAAGAAAAACTACTACAAGCTGGGAGAAAAATACTTGAAGTGCACCTGGCAAAATATTTGTGTTCAAAATATATAAAGAACCTTAAAGTTTAATGAGAACACAATTGAGGGGCTGACAAGATGGCTCATCAGTTAAGAGCACTGACTGTTCTCCCAGAGGACCTGGCTTCAATTCCCAGCACTCGCATGGCAGAGCACAACTGTCCGTAATTCCAAGATTTGACACCCTCACACAGACATACATGCAGGCAAAACGCCAATGCACACAAAATAAAAATAAACAAATTATTTTAAAAAAAAGAAGACAATTGAATAGACTGCTTTTTAGATTTATCTATTAAACATGTAACTTTAGGCACATAGAGGAGCTTCCCTGAGAGATGGGACACAGAACAAGAAAGGCTGAAAGCGCAGAAATGCAGTCATCTATGTTGCTAAAAGAAGACNGAAAAGCAGAGAGGCAGAGACTTTCCACCAAAAAACGTCTTCAGATGGTTCATAGAAGAAAAAGGAGGAAGAAGAAGAAGTACCCCGTTTTGTAATGAAGAGTCAGCCTGGGCAACATGGATCAAATATAATAGAACAATTTTGAAAGTGGCCCAGAGCCTGACTTGAGGCTTTGGTAATGGGACCAGTCAGTAGATACAGATGATGCTTAGAATTAAAAAGTAGGGAGACAGTCCAAGACAGAGTGGTGTATNGAGCGCAGGATGGTCCTAAGCCAGGGGTCACCAGATGGGGCCCCTTTTGTGACAGGGTATTACNTTTCCACCCACAAATCTGGAGATGGCCCATCGTTTGGGGAACAGCTCAAGCACTTGCCTTCCCACGGTCACGCCTCTCCACTCGCCCACCACAGCTCTTCATGTACTCACTAAGAAATAGCACAAGCAAGAACAAGATGAGATGACCCATGTAAATCATTAACATAATTCCCCGGAACAGCCAGAGCCTAATAAATATTGGCTTTCCCTTCCCCCTTCTCCCTGCTTCCATAATCAAATGGAAGGCAAATTGCTCTGTTGGCCCTAATTCAGAGGTTTTTAAATTTTAGAGCTCCTGTGTTGGGCTGAGGGTCATTAGAGGCTTCTGGGTTGAGGACAGAAACTTCTGAAACAACTTGAGTTGAGCTTGAGGCTTCCCCAATGATATACAGAGTCAACAGCAGGGTGGAAACTATCCCAGGTTCCAGAAGCAAATTGCCACACATTGGCAAAACTCCTAAGATAGAAAACTGGTATATTCTGTGTAATACCGAAAAAGAAGCGGGGGGAGAGGAAGAGGAGGAGGAGGAGAAAAAAAGAAAGAGAAAGAAAGAAAGGAAGGAAGGAAGGAAGGAAGGAAGGAAGGAAGGAAGGAAGGAAGGAAGAAAGAAAGAAAGAAAGAAAGAAAGAAAGAAAGAAAGAAAGAAAGAAAGAAAGAAAGAAAGAAAGAAAGAAAGAAAGAAAGAAAGAAAGAAAGAAAGAAAGAAAATTCATGTTCTTCTCTCCAACTGTCCTTGACCCATTCCTCCTCATGGGAGGAAAAGTGAATTACTCAGTTGGCCAGTGTGAGAACAGGATCTCTCAAACGGCATGCACAGTTCAGCCGTTCCGTCTTCTCAGAGCAAACATGACTGGGGCAAACCCCCAGTTGTCCAGCCATGGTTGCTACTGGTAGTTTGAAGCTACAGTGTTAGAAGACCCATGTGATTCAGATTTTCTCATTTTTCCCTAAACCAGCTTTGTCAGTGGGAAGTGTGGTGATCTGACTCTGTCGATTCCTCGTTCTGTCGGGGAGGCAACCCACAATCTGCCCTGTCTCATGTACACTCAAACACAGACAGGTCCCAAGGCTCTCAATGTGGGTCAGTGACATAACTGTGTCCCCCTCGCACCCCTACCCCCTCTGCTCACGTTCCACCTCTTTCATACTGACATTGTTACCACCTAAGTTTCCACCCAGAAATAGTGACAAGCATGCACCGATGGCTCTTACACGCTTTTCCCCTAGAGGCAAGCACCCAGCAGAGTAGTTCATTTTGTCTCCCATAAGACTTGGCATCCCTAGGGACATTCAAGACTCTGGTAAAGATCAGGCGTTCAAACCCCCGTTTCCCCTTCCTTGTCATGTAACTTGGTACCCATCACCTTGCCACTCATTAGGATCCCTGTTTTTGCTTGTTCTTTTTCAGTGACCTAAGTTAGCTTTAACATGAGCAAGGAGTTAGCCCTTTCTGCCATGTGTAAACGTGAAATGGTCATGGCGTGTTTACATTTTGGTAAACAACTATATATTCCTTCGGATGTGCTTATGACATCATCTCTTTTAAAAGGAAAAATGAGTGCTCTCTCCTGCAGGCATTCACACAAAGGACTGGGAACCAGAGAATTCACAGAAAACGATGTTTGCTACCAAGTCTCTAAATAAATACAGCATGCACTTTCTAAAACACACCCAATGCTTTGCTATAGAATTTAACCAAACTTTACTATAGAATTACCAGGGCACTGAATGTAAACCAATGTCACTCATTGTTTTCTTAAGGGTTGCGAAACTGTTGCCTGAAGGCCAAATCTGGACTACTACCTATTTTTGTAAACCAAATTTTATGGGGACACAAGTGCACACATTCATTTGCTTACATAATATCTACCACTGCTGCTTTTTGCTACATCCTAAACAGGGGTCACTTATTGCAACAAAGAGACCAAATGGCTGCAAAACCTAAAATAATTATGATCTGTACTTCAAGTTTGCTGTGGCCAGGAGTGGTGGCACACACCAGTAATCATGGCACTCAAGAAACTGAGGTAGGAGAATAGTGAGTTCAGGTGTGGGTTACCTTAATATTCTGTCTTTAAAGAAAAAAAAAAAGTCTGCTGACTCTCATTCTAAAAATTCTTTCAATGAATGTTTATAGGTAAAAAGTTACATATTATGAATGTCCTCAACACATAAGCACAAGCCTGTCGCTTATCTCATGTGATAATATGGAAGAACAGAGATCTGTCCATTGTCACCAATGTAGACATTAATCATCACTGGTTAATTCTCAGGCAGTGAACTGTCTTAGTGAGCCTATTCACGAATATCTGAGACATCTGCATCTCAAGGATGACAAGTGACCCACCAACAGGGCCAGGAGGACTTAGGTCAAAACCTCATTTTGCTGCTCATCTGTTCAACCTCTGGTGCATGGCTTCTGCAAAATGCAGAAATTAAAAAGGAGAGGGAGGGGGTTATGAAAGTTGGACAGAGGNGGACTAAGTCTTCTTAGACTCGATTTTAACCCATGTGCAAGGGCCTTTGGGAAACTGAGGCATGGCATCAGAATAGGGTCACTGAGTACAATGGTTTAGTCACGGTTTCTTGCAGGAAATGATGCCTAGCCTGAGTCTCAAATGATAAAGAATTTGTGCTGCTGGAGTCAATGGAGAAAGCAACAAGAAGTTTATTAAAGCATCCTCTTACCTAGCTGATTGGCAAATAGCTTAGCATCTCTTAGAATTCCAAAGACTCTAATATGTGAATCTCACAGTCCAATACCTTCTAACTTGTTTTTGTTTTGTGTTTTGGTTTGGTTTGGTTTGGGGGTTTTTGTTGTTTTATTTTGTTTTTTGAGACAGGAGTCTGCCTCTGCAGCCCTGGCTGGCCTGAAACTCACCATGAAGACCAGACCATGATGGTCTCAAACACGCATAGCTCTTCCTGCCTCTGTCTCCCAAATACTAAGAGTAAAGGCATGCACTACCATATCCAGCTCCTTCTAACCTTTTGAGAGGAAAAAAATCTTTTTTTAAAGACACTTTATTATTATTGAGGTCACTTGCAAATCTTTAAAAAGATACCATCTATGACAGGCACTTAAGTATACTGATGGCTACTTACAATGTAGGAAACCAAGTGTCTTCTTGGGACAGAGAATATCAAAAATGAATTTGGACAAATAGCCATTCCAGGACTGGAGTGGAGGTCAGCAGGAGGTGAGATAACTCTGCCTACAATCAATTTGATAGTAGGGTTAGACAGCATGCTTAGCCAGCAGTCATTTCCATTTGGCTAAACATTCACCACAATAGACTGGAAAAAAAGACAGTGGTGTGAGTTGACCTGGCCGTGCAACATCAGCGATAACGGTTCCTAAGGGATTGCCAGCACTCCCACAATGCCGTCCGTTGTTGACGATCAACTTCATTCTACTTTCAAAATCTTGAGTTGAGTGCCAGCTGTTTACTAACACTTTGCTCCAAGAGCACAGTGTGTAAAGAAATGATACAAGAAGAAATAAACCACTTGTCCTTGTGGAACATATTCTAGTGCATTATCCTTGTGCTAAGGGAAGTGGACTGAGCTTTACCATGCACCCCAGGGAATAGCTTCTGCAATGAACAATTTGCAGTGGATACTTGGCAAAGGAACTTGAGCCAAACCTGTGCCTTTCATCTTCCTAAGAACTAGTCCCCCAATCTTATCCTCTATTGTAGCAGAACAGCCTGATGCTGCTTACTTAATTCACTCTTGTTTTCAAGACGATGAATCCTAAATCCTCCAGGAATATTTGTACCAGGCACCGAAAGGGTCTTCACAGCGTTATAGTCACTTCTGAAATTCTTATTCTTTTTTCTTTTTCTCTTTTTTTTCAGCACTGGGATTTGAATTCAGAACTTCACAAACTCTAAGCAAGTGCTCAATGACTAAGCTAGCTTCTGAAATGAATTTAGGCACCAAAAAATGCACACCACCTTTTCATCTCATCTATCTATTAAAAAAAAAAGTCAAATTAATTGTACAACTATCAGTGAGTAGTTAAGTAAATCATGGTTTTTACATGAGGTTAAATCCAAAGCAGCCACTGAGAAGATATGTTCAAAGAATGTGCAATAATGTAGGGAGATACATATCGTAACATGTTAGCAGACCCCACAGATGGTCAGTAGGTAAAAATGCTTGAGGCACAAGCCTGACACCCTGAGTCTGGGTCTTGAGACCCCACATAAAAGGCCAATGTAGTAGTGTCTGTAATTCAGAACCCCTACCTTAAGATGGAAGCAGAGACAGAATTGCTTACAAGTTCTTGGCCCAAGTAGCCTGGAGTATGCATTGCAAGACACACATACACACACATGTGCGTGCGCACACACACACACACATACACACACACACACTAAGATTAATTTTTGAAAGCCTCAAAATGTTAATCAGGTAGAACAAAAATCATATATTCGATATAAGAAGCATATGTGAAAATCTGTTAACACCTATAAAGAATGACAGACATGTCTTATACATGAATAACATACTTACACATTAAAAGTATATTTCTATTCTTTTAAATTCCTGTTTTTGCTTTGGCAAACATCGATTATCTTGTGTGACTAAAACAATCATAGTGTTAAGCCCATGGCTTTTAAAAAGCAAGAACAAGTATGAGCAGTCTATCACTGTGATGAGAGCTGGCAAGGGGATTCAAACTGCCCAGGTATCAACTCAGAGTCGTCAAACTGCTGTGTGACTGCAGCAACTTACTGGACAGAGTCTGCTGTTTCTTCCAACTTCCCACCTGCAAAATGGAGGTGATCATCGTCCCTGCCTAACCAGTCGGTGTAAGGACTAGTACCTATGTCGTGTAGAGTGTTTGGCGCAGAGTCTAACATCTAGGAAGCGCCAAAAACCAACAGCACCGGAAGTGCTGGAGGAGGCTCTCAAAGGAAGAGCTGAAACATGGGTGGAAAGGCCCACAAATATCATATCCTCGAGACTTAGAGACAAGTAACTCAGAGCTGTGTTTTCAGGGGACAAATTTCTCTCAGACAGATTCAATCCCCAAACTAAAGTTCCTCTGAAGATGATAGACAACATGTACATATTTATTTTACAGGCAATTACTTCCTCGTTTGTTTTAAAGGGCACTGGTCATATTTCGTTGCACAAAATGCCTTTGGGGTTTTAAAAAAAATCTAAAAACTATGTTCATAGGATTGTCAGAAAATATTCATCATTTTTCTATATGAAATGGCCTCATAAAAATACTGTTTATAGCCAGGCTATGGTGGCTCGTGCCTTTAATCTCAACACTCTAGAGGCAGAGACAGCGGAAATTTTCTTTGTGAGTTCCAGGCCAGTCGGGTACATAATAAAACCCAGATTAAAAAAAAAAAAAGCAGTGGGGGGAGGGGGAACTGATATTGACAGTAGTAAATTTGAAGATAAAAAATGTTCATACAATCATATTTTCTTGTCAAATATCTATTCCCAAAGAAGCAAAATGAAATGCTTGTCTCCTGCACCCAACATCCTTCTTTCTGTACATCTGTATAATAAAATTAAGTGATAATTATCCTGGGATCTTGTCCACAACAGGCTCTTGGTTTATTGGACAAACATTAACGTATTCCTACTTGCCAGTACTTATCCTTCTTAAATGAATGAGAATTCCGTTAACACTGCATGATTACTAAATCTTGACCAATAACGAAGACCCTCTGGGTGTTAAGAAAGGACAGGTTGAAATTTGTATGTCTGGCCCCTCCTTTCCTGGAAATGAGGTGTTCCTTAAGAGGAAATTCTGTCTTAGGCTCCCAGCGACTTTTTTTTTTTTAAATCTAACTTCTTATCTAAATTGATTTGATATTCTGACCCGAAGAATTCTCTGCTCAGAGCAGCACAGCCAGCCTTTGGCAGCCTTTCCCTTCCCATGGTCCTTGCTATTTACCTGCGTGGACTATCTACCTGTTTTTAAAGGTTGGGGCGGGGGTGGGGGAGAGGCTTAAACTGAGGGTATTCGTGGGAATTATCAGGGAACGCTGCCAGGCACCAGCTGTGTCACCTTCCTTCAGCCTCGGTTTCTTTGACTGTACAGTGGGTATATCAAGGACATCTCACAAGTTTACAGCGAAGCCAAACAAGACAACAGATGGGCATAGCAGGCGCATCAGCAGCCTGGCCCCTTCCCCTGGTAGTCTCTGTTGGAGGCTACACAGTCCTTGGACTCCNGGTCTCTCTTGATCGTCTTCCTGTCTCTCCTCCCATACAAAAAAAGGCAAAATTCTGAACTCAGAATTTTTCACTTAGAACATTTGCACTCTCCGTTAGCCAAATTGACTCGCTCACCTTTTAAGTCCGGAAGGACCTGGGAAGGCAGTGAGCACAGCTTCTCTGGGGTGGGGGTCNAAGCAGAAACCCCATCGTATCCTGTTCTCATCTATGAAGTCCAGTTTGAACTCTGCCTTCCTCCCTCTTCAATCACACAAAGACTAAACTGATAGAACTTTAGAGANTTCCAGAGATATCGCCTCCCCAAATCCCTGAACCAATCTGACCTGGCTCTACAACAAAAAGGTGAAGTCTAAAACNGAGCAGGCGCTTGGGAAGGCTCACGGTTGGAGAGGGAAGCGCCCAGGCCTCTAACTCCTGCCCAACCTGAGTTCTCCAGCTTCCCCAACCCATTCGTGCCGCTGCCACCTCCTCTCCAGCGCTGGCGGACGGTTTAGAGCAGCCGAGGTGCGTACCAACTCTGCTGAGTCCAGCCTGAAGCCGGGCTCGCCCGGCGCTCCAAACCCGCCTCACTCCGAGCTCCACCCCACTGAGCACGCTGCCCCTCGACGTTCGTTCACGCGCTGGAGCGGAGCAGGGCGCTGCGCTCTGCAGAGAAAACGCTAACCTGTGGAAGTAATGTGCGGAGAAGAGACCCAGCAGCAGGTTCCCNGGCTGTCCGAAGAGGGAGCGGGGCTGCCAAGCGAGCATCCCTACTGACACCACGAAGGAGGGAAGCTCCTGCAGGAACCAGGCGACGCGTGCGGGCAAGAGGAGAACTCCCGACGACACATTCTGGCTGTGTTTCCCGTACCTGCCGGGTCTCCCTAAGTACAGGATCAGGGTCCCCAAGGTAGCCAAAGTGGCGCTACCTACTAGCACCGGGCCCTGGTGGCACACAATCGTCATCTCTCTGGTGTTCACAGCTGGTGGCTGCCGCCCGCGTGGCGGAGAGCGCTGCCCCTTTATGGGAGCATCAGACGCCACCCCGCGTCCACCCTTCGGACCTGGGTTCCCTCCCTCCTTTAGCCCCGCTTCGGGGTGCCTCCCACCTTGGCGCAGCCGGCCTTGGCTCTGCTTAGAAGCAATGCCCATTTCGCCCGGCTGGCTGTTTGGTTTGCAGCTGAGGTACAGAAATAAAGGTCTTGTGGAGTCGAAAAGTGTTTGGGGCGGGGGACTTCCTCCGCCCGTGCCCGCTGTCTGTTTGCATCGATTTCAGCTCCTCTCCTCCCTTGGTGGCCCTAGGATGACTTGCTCCTCACCCATCAACTTCTGCAACTTCTGGGACCAAGCAATAGCCCAGACGAAAGCACTGATGCTTCTGCATCCCTTACGCACACCTTCAGCGCTATCGCCAGGCAGTGCGCACCACAGATCGCGCTGGCTAGGACTTCCCAACCTGCTCCAGCTGCGGATGTTTCTTCCTTCGCCTGTTTCTGCCCAACCCCAGGTCCTTCCTTGGACCCCACACTTGGCATTCTGGTGCTTCGAAACCCTGCCATTTCCTCTGTGCTGGGACCTCCTCTCCTTTGTCACTCGGCATCAGTGCTAGCTCTGCCTCACCACAACCCTCTCCCTCCACCCCTCTGGCAAGTGCCAGCCTCGAAGGTTATNGCCTTAATTCTTCCGTGGTTTCCCTTCGCAGCCCCTCAGTTATCTCGGGTACGCCCGCCTTAGCNAAGAGTAAGTCCCTCAGATGCTCTCTGGTTTGCCCTACAGCAGTGGTCCTGAAAATGCGCTTAACACCCTACCCCGCCCTCAGATTCCTCTGAAGCTGNCTCAAACTCTGCCTAAAGTTTCGGGCTTCTCTCGAGGGACACCCTTTCCCAGTTCTGAGTCGAGTTCCACAGGATGGTAAGGATGCTCTCTGGACTGCCCAGCCTTCGCACACGGGACCCGGTTCTTTTCTCTTATGTTTTCCTGTAGCGGTATTTGCTCCGGCCCATGACCTTCGGCTCTAGGGCCAGAAGGAGGCGGTGCTTCCTACCGTCGCCCACGACCTTTTATAAGGCGCAGAGAGAAGGGGCACGTGACCTCTTGCAGGGCCACTACATTTTCCTTTTCTCACTCTTCCCTCAACCTCCAGACATCCCACNCCACTTCCATTCTCTATCTTTTCTTTGCTTCCGCGCCCAGACTTTCTTGGCTGCTTTTTCTTCCTCGCTTCCCCCTCTTCTGCCCTCTATTTTGGCCCGACCTTCTCTTCCCGTCTGCTNTTTCANTCAGTCTTGCATCTTCTGGTCTCAACCTTCTTTGATTACTTTGAACCTGTTTTGCCTTCTGGTCCCTGCTCGGAGCACCATTCACCTGGCTTTCTAGTTTTCTCTCTCCACTTATTTGGATCTTTCTCTCCCCTTAATCCCAGCTCACCAACTGTAGAATCACTCTCACTTCCCCCATCCACCCCAGCCAGTGCTGGGAATAGCTAAAAGAATGCACATCCCTAGTCTGCTCCAGGTTAGGGATGTTTCATGTGACAGATGAAGATGCTTTAGAGATAGATGACATCCTCTTCTTGCTGACCAAAAAGTAGCAATACCACCTAGCTGCATGAGAAATAAAATAGTAACCATGTTTGTCTGAAAATGATCAGCACACAGAAAACACCCAGACTGACTGTAGCACTGTGGTGGCTTGAATAGAAATGGTCCCCACAGGCCCATAGGGAGTGGCACTATTAGGAGGTGTGGCCTTACTGGAAGTGTGTCACTGGGGACTGGCTTTGAGGTCTCAGATGCTCTCAAGCCAGGCCCAATAGCTCACTCTCTCTTCCTGATGCCTGTGGATCTAGATATAGAACTCCCAGCCACCTCTCCAACACCATGTCTGCCTCCAAGCCACCATGATGATAATGGACTAAACCTCTGAACTGTAAGCCAGCCCCCAATTAAATGTTTTCCTTTATAAGAGTTCCCATGATCATGGTGTCTCTTCACAGCAATAGAACCCTAACTAAGATAAGCATTTTCCATGGAATAACCAGGTTATTTCCATGGAATAAGCTGCAGTTTGAACACTGGTTTTCTGTATGTTCAGCACTAACTTCTCAGTTCCTACCTGCCCTTTAAAGTTGCTCAACTCTAGATTGCCAGCAGAAAACCCAACCATCAAAATTGCACTTTCTCCCTGCTAGAAAACTCCACTTAGATGCCTTTCAAAGACTTCAAATTCAACCCATTTGTCTTCTCCTCCATTCTACCCAAATTTCCCTCTGGGTCTTGGCTGTTACCTCTTCTCTACCTTCAGCAGTCATAGCCTCCTTAGGAGGTTGGCTTATTGAGCTGTAAATGTCATGGTGTCATAATCAGAACATTGCTATTGCATTCCAAACCAGCTCAATGGAATAACTTTGAAAGAACGAGATGTCTCCATCTCGGTTTCATCCTCCCCCTTTATATAGCTCTTCCAAATCTGAATGTTCACTGTCCTTTTCGTGCCCACTCCTAGAGCAGTGTTTTACCAGTTAACAACCCATACTTAAAGTCAATTAATTGCATGATAAAACCATTAGCCTATGTGTCTGTGGGTTGGTCAAGAGAGGTTGATCCAGGCCGAACTTAGCTGATGCTGACTGTGTTGATATATTCCTTTGTGGAACACCTCAGTGCACAGCTTTAGGCAGGACTTTGGTCAGGAAAAAGCTTTAGCCCAGGCTTTCATCCTGGGATGAGTGTGCTAGACCCACCAGTCTATATGATGTCACTAAAATATAATAACTTCAAAAGAAAAAAAACCACAAGAAACACATAAGANCTGTTGAGGCACGGGCCAAGACCTAGCACACTCTTGCTTCCTAGTCATTCTATTGGCCAAATCAAATCACATGGCTGATTAATTTCCATTTTAGGAGCAGAAGACTTATTGCAAAGTTACACAGCAAAGGGCAAAGAGAGATAAGAAGAGAATTGAATCCAAAAAGGTAACTGTATGCATTAGATACACAAAAGAGGGGAATCAAATTGCAAATGTCAAGCTTGATGATTCTCATAAAGGGAATATGTTCTCAGAAACTACACCTAGGTCAAGAGACAAATCCTCATTCCAGGGGCTCCCCTCCCGCCTNCTTACACCCTCCCACACACTGAAATCACTACTCTATTCACTTCAAATACCATAAATTAGCTTTTTTTTGCTTCTGAACTTCATTTAAATGGGATCAGATAGTATTTGCTTTCGTGTGTGTTTTAATGGCACTTGGAATTTATTTTACTCAATGATTGTCAGACACAGAGACACAGCAATGATGGTCATGAGGGGAAAAGTTGACATTCTTAGGTCCTTAGAAACAGGAGACATGGCATGCCACACAAGATTCTCTGAGAAACAGCAAGCCCCACCAGAAAGCATCAATATTGAACAGGTGAGGCAGAATAAAGACTATTTTATGTCCAGTAGATCAGGGGCACAGAGGCTGGC
>LZPO01117025.1:342742-359797 GCA_001675575.1 Neotoma lepida
GGTCTCATTATGTAGCCATGGCTGTCCTGGAACTTGCTTTATAGACCAGGCTCACAGAGATCCACCTGCCTCTGCCTCCTGAGTGCTGGGATTAAAAGCACATGCCACCAGCGCCCAGCAATATTCTTAGTCTTTAGTCCATGTATTATGGACTTAATGTTGGTGTCCCTCAAATTTATATAGTGTAGTGGTTTGAATGAGAAATGTCCCCCATAGCACATGTATTTCAATATTTGGTCCCCAGCAAGTGGCACTGTCTAGGAAGGTTTTGGATGGGAGCCTTCCTTGGAGAACTGTGGATGGGCTTTAGGGGTTTATAGCCTCATCCTACTTCCAGTTCTGGCGCTCTGCTTTCTGCATGTGATTCAAGATGTGATCTCTCAGCTTCCTTCTCTGGCTTCCCATTGCCATGCCTCCCCCACCACTGTGGACTCACCCTCCTGAACGGTAAGCCAAAATAAACTCTTTTGAGAATCACTTTATCACAACAAAATGTAAAAACACAAGTCTCACCTCAATAGGGATAAGAGAGTTTATTCTGGAGTCAAATATGAGTGACCATGGCCTGGGAACACAGAGGTGGTATCATATTCCTTGTTCCAACATGGAAGCAGTTCATAGCAACAGAACAAAGAAAATAAAAAGATCAAAGCACTTTTCAAGCATGTTAGTGGAAACATTAAGTAGGTGATTACAGCAATGCAGGGAATATTGACTGTAGGGCTCAGACACCATGAGGGACACTCAGCCTTTCAGTGGGTGGAAACCATAGCTTTGTTAATACCTTCCAAAAGGGTTTTATCTGTTAGCCACAGGGTGTTAGGTCCACCCAAAGATGGGGAAGGAATGGCTATTTAGGGAGCTAAAGATAACCCAAGATAAATTGTAATTAGACTCTGGACTTGTAACATCCCAACTCTTGGTGGTCACAGAAGTTCTAGTCAGTGAANCNGCCTTGCAGAAGTTTCCATTTGATGGTGTGCTTTNTATCTTGGAACTTTTGCTCAGAGTTCCCTGTTTGCCAAGCATCACGTTTTGTGCCTGTGGAGGCCACGTGTCATTTATTAAATAATATGGTATGTCCCTCATAGTTAGGAAGACTCATTCCTCAGATCTGATATAGATGGGGCTGGGCAGTAGGCAGGACAACAGTCTTCAGGAAAGAGGAAGAGCTAGTAAATCCATTATAGAAGAAACTCATGGATCATATCAGAACTATTAGCCATNGTGATCTAAATATGCCCCCCTTTAACTATATATATTATATCTATATCTGATATAATTTTTGCATGTAACATATAATTAGAATTAAAATAATTGAGAACACTGTTTTGAGCGAAGATAAAAGGATGAAGAAAATANATACATTTTAAACTACCAANATTTACATGTCTTTAAAACTAGATCAACTGTGTTTTTCCCCTGTACTTACTGTTATTTGTACTTTATGAACTATCTCATGTATTTTTGGAGTATTTGAACAAATCTATTGTATTCTACTTAGTTTTTCTGGGGCTTGTGACCTCCCTAGCCATAGCTTTTGACCAGGTATGGTCAAAAGAAAACAGGCGTGTATTCCTTTCTGTGGAGTGGGCCTCAATTGGACAACAGTTGGTTAGCNCCAGAAGATTCATGCAATTATTGCACCAGTATGCATGTCTCACCTGACAGGTCAGTATTGTGGCATGTAAGACCCACAGCTCGGCAACACTATGGATTGCCTGTCTTCTGCAACCTGCCTAACACTTTCCAGAACTATGGACACTAGTGAGCAGAGAGGAAGCTGTCAGCTCAGTTCTAGCATGATTTCTTTGGGTCCTNTGATATTGAAAAGTGTGTGGTATCTTCAGTAATAGGAACTAGTTTAACCATCTAGTTCTGGTGTACAACCAGGGCAGTGGCAATATCCTGTACTGTTTGTGAGCCGATGGGGGCTTCCTGTCCAACAGCTCATAGGAGAGTATCCCCAACCAGGCAGTGGGATTTTGGCTTTAAAAACATATTACTTCTGGGTGATTACAGTTTTAAATATTTTTATCTTCACCTTTTATAGAACACAACTAGGGTAGGCAAGTATACAATCAGGTAAAAATATTGACCACAAGAATATAATTAGTGATTTTGCTNAAATGAGAACAAATGTATAATAAGTAATGAATTGTGTGTGTCCTTATTATTTATCCAACTATCATAAGCTTTGATGTAGGCATGCATGAACTGACTAAGTAGTATTAATAATGAATATTTGGTGAGCATTGATATTTTGATAAGTGTCAATCAGATATAAACTATAGCTCAATATACATTTTTTTAGTTCTGTCACCTTGAAGGTTAGGCAAGTTCTTGTAACACATGTGTTCTGTGTGAGCACTGTTAACACAGAGTTAGTGAACCTGGAATCCTGGCCTAAAGAGAAATGCAGGCTTAGGTTTCTACAAGTCTTTGATTATCCACGTGTTTATGAACTAGCCAACACTTAATCTGGACTTCTGGTGTTGCCAACTAATCAATACGCAGTCTCATTTGAAGTGTTCTTCTGCTTCAAGACACCTTTGTTTATTAACCCATATACGGTCTCATTTGAAGTGTTCTTCTGCTTCAAGACACCTTTGTTTATTAACTCATCAAACAGTAAACTCAGAGCCAGTAGCAATGCAACCTATGCCTGAGTAATTCCTCCGTAAGGCACACAGCCTTCCTGTACCAAGAACACTAACAGCTCTTCAGTACTAGGCTTCAGGGCTGATTTCAACAATGATATAAACCAACAAAAAAAGATATGNGGAGCATAGCATCAAAAGATCACATGAAATGCTAGAGAGATGGTGTATTAGTCAGGGTTCTCTAGAGTCACAGAACTTATAGAATGAATATATATTATATATATACATATATATGTATGAATTTATTGGAATGACTTACAGGCTACAGTCTAACAATGGCTAGTTATGAGTGGAAAGTCCAAGAATCTAGTAGCTCAGTCCCATGAGGGTGGTGTCTCAGCTGGTCTTTTGTGTATGCTGGAGTCCTGAAGAAGTAGGCTGCAATGCAGTGAAGGAATGGATGTGCTGACAAGGCAAGGCAAGCAGGCAGAGGACGAACGCTTCCTTCTTCCATTGTCCTTATGGAGGCTTCCAGCAGAAGGTGTGGCCCAGATTAACAGTATGTCTTCCCACCTCAAGGTCTGGAGTAAAGGCTTGTGTCATCCAACCTCAAGATCCAGATCACAAGTGTGCCCTCTGTTTCTGGATTATAGTTGATTCCAGATAGAGTCAGGTTGACAACCAAGAATAGCCATCACAGATGGCTCCATGGTTCAGAGCACGTAATTGCTCTTACAGGGGACCTGGGTTCAATTCCCACAACCCATCTATACAGAGACTCACAATTGTCTGTAACTCCAGTTCCAGGCGATCTGATACCCTGTTCTGACTTCCACTAGCTCATGTGTGCATATGGTACCCATACATATACCCAGGCACACCCATATGTATATTAAATAAGTGAATATTTTTAAAGGACCACATGAAGGACATGTCTACAACTGTAAGAGATCTGAAACAAGAAGGCAGAGACCACCATGTTGCCCCAGGATGAAAGTGTGCACTTAGGCAACTCAACTGCCTACCACTCTGTCTGTGGTTATGACTTACCAGGGGGTTGTGTGCTGTACATACTTGTTTCAAAGTTATGAGTAAAGTTAAAAAGTAGGCAGATATGACAGCATAGAATCCACAAATTATGTAAACTAATAAATATTTATCAAGTTAAGAGCATAGAACACATTTTATATAATATTTCATTGGCTTGATTTATAACTTTTAAATATCCAGACATACGAAATCAGGACTTCAGCCTGATTCTCACCCAGTTCCAAATGTTAGGGACAGAGCCATCGCCTGCCCTCACAGTTAGCCCTGGACAAAATGCTGAAGCAGGACAGCTTTATGGCTTGCATACAATATCTTCCTTTAGCCCCTGTTGTCTTATTTATACCCCATTGCCCTCTGGTCCTTGAGGGACAACAACACTCACAAACATACTAAACCTTGCCAGCAACCTACTCCACTCAGAATGGAAACCTAAGTAGTTTTAAAAACGACAGCCCTAATGAATATTGACACTGTCTCATGACTGCATCAAAGCCTACCTGCCCATCCCTCCAGGGCCCTAGGATATGTTATATAAAATAAGAAGATTGTCAAATAAATTCTTTCATGACTGGGCTACACAGTTCTATTAACTTATGCCAGTTTTCTGGTAACAACAAAACATTAAACTGGTGTCACTTGTTGTTTTGTTTGTTTGTTTTTCTGGATGAGCATTAGAAAATCACTAAGGACTTAAGACATGGTAGCAGATATTTCTGAAAGATTATTTGAGGGTTATGCAGACCTTTCAAATCGTGTTACCAGATCAGAATCTACTCCATGAGACATTCATGTTTTAAATGTAATCTTTTCTCCTAACCATGTAGCCAAAAATATCATTAGGAAAAACAAGAGACAATCCCTTCTGTGTCCTGAAGAGTGAACAGGCCATTAGTCAGGCGGAAGGGGTAAACATCAAAGTATGTGAGCCACGGGGGTGGACCTAGACCCCAGTTCTCCTGGGCCAAGTTCACTGTGTTCTTCAAGAAAGCAGGATACACAATAAGGAAACTAGGTTAAGGCTAGGGCCAGNTGAGGTTTCAGAAAAGAACAGGTCACGTAGAGATGAGGAGTGTGGAGTATTTAGGAGCAATGAGCTCTGATGACCAATAAACTTTGCCCTCCTCTCTTTTAAAATAAAAAATAAATAAATAAAAATAAAAACACCTAACCCAGGGCCTCAGGGATTAATTGTCCCTTAGAACACCAAAAACAGTGGTTCACAGATTTTTTTTTAATTCCACAACTCAGTTTAATTTTTTTTAAATAATGAGGACCTAAAAGCTACCAACTTTTGCTTTGCTACTTGGATACAAAAAAAAAATTGTTTACCATTGTAACGTCTTCATGGAATAAATGCTATTTTGACATTTTTTTCAAGTAAGAGAAGGAAAAAGAGACTGAGAATAAGGAAGAATCTTTCCCATTCTAGAAAGAAAAATTGGCGGCCTGGTGCCAACAGCTGGTCACCCACAGTGAAAATACCACAAAGACAGACATGGCCTCAGGAGTGGACATCTGGAACNTCTGCTTCAGAACCAAATTCCAGTGCTGGGCTCAGTACTCAGGGACACAGCATCACCCAGGAACCTGAGCTAGCTTAATCATCAGGAGGGGTCTCCATGGTTTCTTCAGAGTAAAGGACCTTCAATGTTAATCTGAACATACAGGGCCAGAATGAGCATAACCTTGNGGAGCAACCCAACAAGGGAAGTAATCAAGTAGTTCTCTGGAAATCAATCCACACTGCTCTCCCCTTCCCAGAGGCCAGCCCTGGCCCAGGTCCAGAGAGAAGTGCATTCGAAACACAAAGCAGATGTTGTCTCATAGTGGGTCATGGTCTCAGGATTTCTCAAACTCCCAAATACACTGGTGGTNGGGATACATTAGAGGATGCCTAGAGAACCACAGAGGAGGTGATTTCCTAGCTGGTGGCATTTCCCTATCCCTTCTGGAAGAGCAGCCAGGCCAAGGAGCTTTCACAACAACCCTGGAGAGTCCAAAGGCAGTGTGTGAGGCAGGCACTGAGTGGGACAGATAANTGGGTTCTGTGGAACTACTGTGGAGTATGTCTCCTCCCCTGGAGCTTTATTTACTTGCTGTCACCTCAGTTGGCTTGGACATTGTTTTCCTGATGACAAATNANNNATAAGAAATCCTGACTTATGTCCAACCTCTGGGAATGTATTTAAAAATAAAAACACACCTGTGTATACCTCTGAGGTCTAGTGTCACCAACTGGTGAAGTGATATAGGGAGTATTGTAGCTCCGTGCCACATCTGTCCCTCCTTGTCCCCAAGCCCTCAGCTTGTTCTGAAGGTGGGACGAACAGTACTAGAAGCCCACTGTGTTAGAGACACGGCTCCAGATACACATGTCACTCGGTGTACCTTTCATGGACAGTTTTACTCATATGGAACAAAGACGACCCTGCCAAGGCAATGAGTATGTGAGTCTTATTCAAAATGGTCCATCAGAGATAGAGACCTGGGGAAAGCTGTTGTTTTAATTTCGGCACAGTGGCTGCACCATAATCTACTGCAATCTCAGCCAGCAATTGTGACTCCTCAGTTACCAGCCTGCTTCTCTAGGCCACAGCCTGGTAAGAATTCTGCTCCTGCAGGCNCTGGCCCTGTTGCTGCCACTAAAGGTAGCTCTAACTAAATCTCTATCATTCTAGTTATGAATAAGACTTGAGATTCAAAGGCTGGGATGAAAACCTGCTAGCTCAGAAAGGCTGCATAGCAACTAGCTAACCCTCTCTCCTCACTGGCCTCCATGGAAGACCTGAGCTTCCCCTTTGTCAAACTAGAAAAACCTGCACCACTCCAAACCCCACCCTACTACTTCCTGTCTCTCTTTATGTCTTCCAGATGCCCTCTGAGACTCCATGATTACTTTCTGTCACCTAGTTGCTAAGGCAGNCTCCTGACCCATGGCTAATTTTATTATTAACGCAAATGCAAGCTCTGAGTTAACAGTGTGATTGAATATCCCCCAACAGAAAGCTGTGGAGAGATGGCTAACAGAGCCATTTTGTCCTCAAGCTGAGCTTCCTAAACAACTTCTAACCATTCTTGCAGTGCTAGCCCTGGTTTGCCTGTCCATGAAATGTAAGCCTACAGCCTTCCCCATTTGCTTGGTGCCTGCTAGGAGCTACACGTGAGGACTTTGAAGTAAATTACCAAGCATTGGATTGACAAAGTTTGATGAAATGGATGGAATCTNTATCTAAAAAGATACAGTGGGTCTGGCAAGGTGGTTCAGTGGGTAAAGCCAGGCCACCTGAGTTCCAGTCCTTAAGCCCCACATAAAGGTGAAAGAAATAACTGACCCCACACATGTGTCCTCTCTCCACCCACACAATAATAATAAATATAATTGTTTTAAAGGCATATGGTGGGCTGAGAGATAGCTTAGTTGGTGAAAGGCTTGCTTTGCAAACATGGGGGTCTAAGTTCAATTCCCAGAATGCATATTTTAAAAAAAGAAAAAAAGCCAAGTGAAGTGGTATACAATTGTAATCCTGGCTCTGGGAAGGCAGTAATAGGCAGGTGCCTGGGGCTTTCTGGCCAACCAGCTTAGCTTGCTCAGAAAGTTCCAGGCCATTGAGAGACCTTGTCTCAAAGGGTAGAGGAGGGGGAGAGAGAGAGAATGAATAAATAAAGGTAAAAAGAAAACTAGAGTATCAACTGGCTTTTAAATACCAAAGTCTCTGTTTCCCACCAATACAGAGTTTCATGGAGAAATGTCAGTGAAGCTCTGGAAGAGGAGCCATAGATGTTTTCTTCATAGCCCCAGTTTCTAGCACTCTAGAGACACGGGTATTTGAGGCTGGACAACATTCAAGGACAAAGGTAACTGATAACACTCCTCAGCAGGTCGCAGGAGAGACCACAGCCATTAAAGACCTTTTGAGTAGAGATGCTCCACTGCATCTCTGCCCAGGACAGTCTGACCCCCATGAGACCTCAAAGCCCCAGAGCAAAGGAGTAGAAGGAGAAGTCCTTGGACACATGGTCATACTGTGTCTTGTGTCCAGGCCAGTTGCCCCAGTTAACCACTTTCCAGCCTGTTGGTAGAGACACAGAGCCCTCAAGGAATGGTCAATAAATAAGACCTACCAGTGCCCTTTCCCCTAGTCAAGGAAACTGAGAACATTCTGGATATGCCAGACATCTGAGCCATCAATCTTTGTCAACAAAACCAATTTTTTTTAAGTAACCACCTTTGAAATTTTATACATATAGAAGAGGCAGAGAAACGGTGTATGCAAATGTCTATTGTTTAGATTCTGAAACTGTTAGTATTTTGCTGTGTTCGCTTTCTTTGGGCAAGATGCTTCCTGGGTGATACTGGATGGGTGTGCACTGATTGCGGTCCAGTGATCCCACTAGACACTGGTGGGATCACTGGTGGGAGAACCAGTGTGCAGTGGTGATCATGGGATCCCACCACTATAAATTACTATTCTGCCCCAGGTCCAGCTCTATTGAAAGACTGAAGTTCCATTTCTTTCTGTTAAAACAACTTGAGTTTTCTCTTAATGGAGACCATGAAAAACACCTGTGAGCTTGATGATTTCCGTTTCGTCACTGGGACCCGGAGGAAGATGCCACAGTAGCAGTCACTCCAATGGTAACGACCAAGGTTTGCTCTGGGACATGTTCTCAGTTGGTGATCAATGCATGGCAATCACCATCACCTATCATGTTGATCCTCAGTTGTCCCACTATTGCNCAGCAGTAGTNCCTTCAGGCTGGCTCCTGCATCCTTCGCCAGGGCCCGACTCATCTTTACACGTTACAAAACAAGTTCTTCCAGGCTTACCTTATGCCCCCTTTTCTATGGAATAAAATTTATAAGCCCAAATCTGACTCCTTGGGTTCNCTACTCATGGGCTGACANTCCTTTATGACCTCTCAAATGGATATAACTAGGAAACATAACTTGCAGAAAGGGTGAGATTGTATGGATGGCTCCGATTCAACATTAAAATATTGTTACCTAGTCTCTTTAATTTTATGTTTTGTCTCTTCTTTCTAAGTAGGTAAATGCAGATTTGTGATAACAGCAATTTTTTTTTTCAAGACAGGGTTTCACTGTGTAGCCCTGGCTGTCCTGGAGCTCACTCTATAGACCAGGCTGGCCTTGAATTCACAGAGATCTGCCCGCCTCTGCTTCCCGAGTGCTGGAATTAAAGGTGTGCGCCACCAGCAGCAACATATTTATTTATAACTTTTTTTCTCTAATTTTAAAACAGCAATGCCCAGAGAACTGCCCAGAGTAAGCCCTCTGAACAACCCTGGAGTTTTCCCTGTGGCACAGTGCTCAGGACCAGGTCCTAAAGTCACTTAGAATAAACTTGTTCTCAGTCCAGTTGCTACAGATTTGGTACAAAAATAAGTTCATTGTCTCCAAGTTTAAGACTTGTCCTTGTTTTTCATTTATTTAATTATTTGAAGGTTTAAAGTATTTGCATGGTTCTAAATATAAAACTACAAGTAAAAAGTAGATTCAGAGAAGTCTTAGGTTCACCTTGCCTTTTGTGTACAGCCACAGGTACCATTATTTCCACTCACTTATGACCTATTCATCCAACATATTTATGTAAATATATGTAAATGTGTATATACTTTTCCTCTCCACTGTGTGTGTGTGTGTGTGTGTGTGTGTGTGTGTGTGTGTGTGTGTGTGTGGTATGCCTTATTCCCTACAGGCAAAGTTTCTCACTAGACTGGAAGCTCATTGGTTCAGCTAGGCTGACCTGCCATGGAGCCAGGGATTCTCCTTTTTATATCCCATAATGCTTGGGTTGCAGGCAGGAATAACCATACCCTGCTTTTTATGTGGATGCTCAGGATTTGAACTCAGGTCCTCAAGCTTGCACAGCAAGTACTCTTACCCACTGAGCTATCTTCCCAGTCTCCCTCTCTATTTTTATATAAGAGAAAGCATACTGGGCTGGAGAGATGGCTCAGAGGTTAAGCACATTGACTGTTCTTCCAGAGGTCCTGAGTTCAATTCCCAGCAACCACATGGTGGCTCACAACCATCTGTAATGAGATCTGGTGCCCTCTTCTGTATACATAATAAATGAATCTTTAAAAAAAAAAGAGAGAAAGCATACTATATGTACTTTTTGAAATAATGCACTCAAAAATATCAGTTTTAATCAGTAATTAGAAGCAGTCTTTGTCTTTTTCATAGCTATATCATACTCTATAATATGGGTAGTCTATAGTTTAATTAGCCTCTCTTCATAAACATTTGTATCATTTCCAAAGCTGTGCATTTAAAAGTAACACTATAATGTGTCCCCTACAGTATATATTATCTCTTATTTTCTTTTTTTTAAGATTTATTTATTATGTATACAGTGTTCTGCCTGTATGTACACTTGGACACCAGAAGAGGGCACCAGATCTCATTATAGATGGTTGTGAGCCAGCATGTGGTTGCTGGGAATTGAACTCAGGACCTCTGGAAGAGCAGCCAGTGCTCTTAACAACTGAGCCATCTCTCCAGTCCTCATTTCTTATTTTCTTAAGAACTTTTATTTATTCCAAAAAGTGGTATTTGTAGACTAGGAAGAAAAAGTAAAACTGTTTTTAAGATTTTATTTTTTTAATGAATATATATGTGGGATGGCAGGGGAACAGAAACTGTGCACATGTGAGTGTTCATGCCTGGGAAGTCCAGGAGAGGATGTCAGATTCCCCGGAGGTCAAGCTGCAAGTGGTTTTGAGCTGCCTGGTATGGTGCTGGGATAACCACTGAGTTGTCGTGTACCCCAGCACTCATGTACAGCTTTTAAAAGACACCCCTAGTCCCTTACACAGTGGTTGCTCTATCCGTGCATCCACAATTCATCTTCCTTCCCTCACAGACTGGTCAGTGAAATGTCTTGCCAAATTCTGGAATTTTTTGCAAATCTGATAGCTGATAAATGTATTTTACACTTCTCTTATTTAAAATGGGGTTGGCAACTTCTCATGTTTCAGCAAATTCTGGTCTCTGGGTCCAATGCTAGTGTGAAGCCACTGAAGATCCTTTTTCACAGTTTTCTCTGTTCCTCCACTAAAATTGATCTGCTCAGACTTTTCTGTCTCTATTGGGATCAATTTTGGAAGAATTTATTTCCTTAGGTAATTACTGATTTCACTGAGGTCTTTAAGCAAATTCTTATGGCAAATGTATCTTACAATTCATTTATAATTGTTTCCTTTGTTCTTTGTTGTTGTTATTTCAAGACAGGGTTTCTCTGTGTAGCCCTGGCTATCCTGAAACTCACTCTGTAGACCAGGATGGCCTTGAACTCAGAGATCTGCCTGACTCTGCCTCCTGAGTGCTGAGATTAAAGGCGTGCCCCATCCTTGCTTGACTATAATTATTTTCTTAATTAGACGGTTTGTCTAGGTCCTGTTTTTAGGCTAGCATGTGTGGTTATTTGGGGGTTTCGTTTCAAACCCCCAAATGATTAGTTTCAAAATTTGTTTTTATTACTATAGTTCATTATCATCATGGCAGAGAGCACAGTGGCCTGAAAGTAGGCATGATGCTGGAGAAGTAGCTGAGAGTTTTACATCCTGATCCTCAGACAGCAGGATGACAGAGAAAGACACTGGGTCTGGAGTGGGCTTTTGAAACCTCAAGGCCCATCCCAGTAAGACACTTCCTCCAACAAGGCCACACCTCCTCCAACAAGGCCACACCTCCTCCAACAAGGCCACACCTCCTAATCCTTCCAGAACAGTTCCACCAACTGTGGACTAAGCCTACAAATATATGAGCCTATGGTGGCCATTCTCATTCAAAACACCACAATGCCCAAACTAAGCAATATGTGACAAAAAGTCTACAAAATATAACTCTTGGGTCCTGGGATTGAGCAAATAATGGGGACCAGACCACCAAAGTCTATTAACCAGAAGCAAACTTTATTCTAAACACTGCTGGGCACAAAAACTTCTAGCTAGCTAGGGTTTCAGCAGGTTTCAAGCTTCGTTTTGTAGTTTTTACTACACACCAGGTGGTGGGCCAAAGGGACTTTACAATCTTGAAGTTAGGTCTTGAGTCACCTTACATTCCTTGACACAGCTGCCTTCCCCAGTAGCTGAAAGGAATGTAGGGGGAGGGTCATGTAGAGGCAACTGGTAAGGGTTAACCTTTGACCATAGCAATGTCAGCTTCAACTGTTCTAGGATATGTGTATAGGCTATGGGCATATAATTTTTCACATTCCTGGGCTCTTCAATGACCATTGGTTTGAAAAACACATGGATTTGTAAGGCAGAGTCAGGGGTAAAGGTCCAAAGCAGCCACAAGATCTGCCTCTTGGGTCCTGGTCTTTAGTTATTACGTGTGTCACATACTTCTGCCCACATCTGTCTCCCTTGATTGAATTCTCCTGCTGATTATGTGGTTTCAGCTCCCCTCACATCTCTTGTACATTATTCTTTGAGAAACTCACATTTGTTCAGACTTGGTGCATAGAAATACCCAACTGGAGTAACTCTGTATGAGACAGACTCACAGGCAGTGCAAGGGTCTAACTCAGAGGCCCAAGGTTGAGCCAGCATGCCTTAGACAGAAGTAGTCAGAGAGTTGCTTACTGACCTTGCTGATTCATTTGCTAAATTTCAAGCTTGTTGAGGTTTAAAATACAGAGTGAAATATGGTACAAAACAACAATAAGTCACATGCAAGAAGAGAATCTGGAATTCCAGCCTTCTAGCTCTGCAAAGGAGATAGCAAAAGTAATCATTTATAAGTCCAGGTTGCATACTAAAATGATTAATTTAATGTATCAACTTGGCTGATCCACAGTGGCCAGGTATTTGTCAAACATTAATCTGGATGCCTCCGTGTAGGTGTGTGGTAAGTGATAGGTGAACTTTGAGTAAAGCCAATTGCCCTTCATAATGTGAGCTTCATCCAATCGGTCCAATGATCTCACAAAATAAAGACAGATCTCCCCCAGGGAAGAAGGAACTCGGCCAGACTGACTTGGGGTTGGAGCTGTCAATCTTCCTTGTTTTCTAGCCTGCATGAACAGCCTGCAGATCTTAGTGTTCACCTCTACAACCACAAACAGGAACTTCTTAAAACATCCACCTCTCTAGACCTCTTCCTCCTTCTACCTCCCCTCTTCTCCTCCTACCCCCTTCTCCTCCCCCCACCCCTCTTCTTCTCTCCTCTTCTCTTTGGAGAACCCTAATGTATATATGCATAAACACTATAGCAATGATTATCAAAAAAATAATGCTCTATAGCAATGATTATCCAAAAAATAATGCAAGAGCATATAATTAACAAATAAACAATTGCTTGAAGATAAAAATGATATTTTTTCAATTTTTTAATTCAAAATAAGGGGAAAAAACAATAGTGGAAGAAAACAAAACAGGGAGCTCTCACAGGTCAAACACCTGTGAAGTGGAATTGTAAATCCTTGCATATCTTCAACTGAAGATGAAGGAAGATAAATTGGATTTTTTTTTTTTTTTTGAGAACTGTCTTCTACTAAACTACAGGGTCATACAAAGATAGAAGTGAACAGAAGGGGAAAGATGTATCCTTTAAGCATCCACTCCCAACAATAGCTTGCTGTACTAACAGCAGACACCACACACTGGAAGGTAGAAAACATTGGTGGGATAAAGAGAAACAGCTCAGCATGGTAAGGGCTTTCCAGGAAGATACNGTGATCTTAAACATGTATGTGCCAATAACATCACTTAAAATCAATACGATAAAAATTGACAGAATTAAAAAGGAAAAGAAACATATCCAAAATAAGGAAGAGAAACTTCAACATACCTATGCCCCAAATCCCCCTTCCCGAGTGTTGGGCCCTGAGCCCCCAATCTGGTTTGAACTGTTGACCTGCTTGCCTGGCACAGGATGTTTTTGTTCTTGACTCCTTCCTCTTGAGCTAGTCAATTGAAAGTTCTTCTTCCAATTGAAAGTTCTTCTTCCCCTGTACCGGAGCTGTTTGAGTAAACAAGCTGAGGCCAGACAACCTGAACTTTTGACCACTGGGGATTTTCCATCCTGCTATGAGCCTGTGTTGCTGCCGTGTATATATACCCAACCCTCTCCCAAGAATAAACGGCATTCTCTTGAGACGGATCACCTGCTGTCTTGTCTCTGTTCAATCCTCAGCCCCTCGCTCAAAACTTGGAGGATAACTTGCAGTACGGGCGTTACAAGTGGAGGTTCCACCGAGATTGAGAAAGAAGGGATCCGCTGAAGGACACCCGGAAGAAAGGCTGGCCAGCGCTTCAATTTAATAAGGTAAGGAGGGTGAATTGTTATGGGTGCCAGTAGCTCGAGTTCGCTCCTGGAGGAGCAGCTAGTTTCATTATTAAAGAAACAGGGCACCATCATCAAGAGTAAGACAGCTAAAGAATTTCTTGAGGTCATCTATATGGCAAGTCCTTGGTTTGTCACCTCCGGGGGACTAAATGTCCCTGACTGGGAACAAGTAAAAACTGATTTGCAGAAATGTCTTCATAAGGAGGGTCCTGACTCCATCCCTATAGCCATGTTCTCTTTGTGGCATTTAGTCAAAGATGCCTTGTTGAGTGACAATATGAAAGTGAAAGAACAGGTAGCCGAGGCAGAAGCGCTTTTGGAGAAGTGCAGAATGAAGAGGTCGCTCAATCCTTACANACCTCGGATGCCTCCGAGTCGGAATCAGAGGAGGAAGATGAGGAATCAAAATTAGAAGAAGAAATTAGAGTGTTGAAAAGAAAATTAAAGAAAATAAANTGCAGGGATNGGCCTCCTGCTAGAAATCCAGATTATTGTAGNAGAGAAATCCTTCCCTCAGCTCCCCTAGGAGAATTCAAAGGAGGGGTGGCTTATCCTGTCATAGAAACCTTAAATGCTCAGGGACAGGCTCAGAGACAGCATGAACCATTGGAATTTAAAGCTATTAAACAACTAAAGAAAGCAGTGATGTCCTATGGACCTCTTGCTCCTTTCACCCTAGCCATTTATGANAAGCAGTGATGTCCTATGGACCTCTTGCTCCTTTCACCCTAGCCATTTATGAATCCTTTTCTTCCCTGTTTTTAACACCTAGTGATTGGCAACAACTCTGTCGAGCCACTCTTTCTGGGGGGGATTACTTGATTTGGAGGAGCAAATTCCAGGAACACTGTCAGGCCACGGCTGCTCGTAATGCTGCAGCTGGTTTTCCCCAGCGTAATTTAGACATGCTAACAGGGGCCGGACAGTATAACACCCTTGCTGCATAGATAACCTATGATCCAGCAGTATATGCTCAAATAGCCACCGCGGCAGTGAGAGCCTGGAAAAACCTACCCAGTAAGGGAGCTGGGGACCAATTGTCCAAAGTAATGCAGGGACCCTCAGAGCCTTTTTCAGAGTTTGTGGATNGATTACTCCAATTGGCAGGAAAATTGTTTGGGGATGCTGATCAAGCTATGTCCATTGTTAAGCAGTTGGCATTTGAAAATGCCAACAAGTATTGGAAAGAAGCCATCAGGCCTCATAAAAATAAAAGCTTAAATGAGTATCTCAAGCTCTGCAGGGATATTGATGGACATTTTGTTATGGGACAAGTTATTGCTTCAGCCATGAAAGGACCTAGATCTGGGGGAGCTCGCCCTCGGACATGCTTTGCTTGTGCCAACCAGGGCATTTTAAAAGAAATTGCCCTCAAAGTCAAGCTCAGGGGCCTCCAGGCTACCAGGTCTTTGTCCCTGCTGCCAGAAGGGCTTCCACTGGGGAAATGAGTGTCGATCTAAGGTAGATGTCCGAGGCAATCCTATCCAACTACAGGGAAACGGGAAATGGGTTCCGCTCCGGACCCCACAGAGGCAGGTGTACGGAGCCTTGGATACACCTATGATAACTACCCCTACCCAACAGCCCATTCAGTTCATTCCCAGAAGAAATCCTTTCATGTCCAAGATCTCATCAGAGGCACCCCAGGAAGCGCAGGATTGGACCTCTGCGCCTCCACCAGAGCAATATTAACCCTTCAGATGGGGCCCCAAGTGATGCCCATGGGGGTCTTTGGGCCCCTTCCTGAGGGCACAGTAGGCCTAATTTTGGGAAGAAGCAGNGCTCTTATGCAGGGCATTAGAATTATTCCAGGGGTTATAGATGCAGATACCAAAGGGGAAATTAAGGTTATGACTGANGCTGGCAAAGGGGTTACTGTTATCCCCCAAGGAGCTTGTATTGCTCANTTAATATTAATGCCTCTTTTTCCCACTAGTAATCCCTGTGAAAAGGATAAGAGGGGTGATGGAGGGTTTGGTTCCACCNGGCCAATGGCTTGTTGGGTCTCTACCTTGGAACAAAGGCCCATGCTTACACTTGTTATTAANGACNGTCAGTTTCAAGGTCTTTTGGATACTGGAGCGGACACTTCAGTCATCTCCCAAAAGCATTGGCCTAAAGCTTGGCCTTTAAAAGAATCTAATTCTCACCTGCAGGGTATAGGGTCTGCCCAAATGCCTTTACAAAGTAGGATGCCTCGGAAGTGGAAGGATGAAGAGGGACACTCTGGCATCTTTCAACCTTTTGTTTTGGAGAGCTTGCCAGTTAGTTTATGGGGTAGAGATGTACTAGANGGAATGGGAGCAGTTCTAACTACTCAACCTGTGCAATCCATGATGAAAAGTCAAGGCTACTGCCCTGGGAAAGGGTTGGGTAGAAGACTGCAGGGAGCCCCGCAACCTGTTGCAGATAAGGCAGCTATTACTAGAATCTCAGGAGATACCAGGGGAATTGGGCATTTTTAACAGGGGCCGCTGTGTGTCAGCCTCCCACCATACAGCCTATAAAGATAAATTGGAAGACGGATGAAACTGTATGGATAGAACAGTGGCCCCTTACTAGTGAAAAGTTAGAGGCTGCTAAAACCTTAGTTGAACANCAATTGGCCCTAGGTCATATTATGCCATCCACCTCTCCCTGGAATACACCCATCTTTGTCATTAAAAAGAAATCTGGTAAATGGAGACTGTTACAAGATTTGAGAGCTGTAAATAGGACCATGGTCCTTACGGGAGCTATGCAGCCTGGACTGCCTTTACCCTGCCTACTTTCTTCCTTTTTCTTTGTTGCATTTAATGAAACTCCCTCGGGAGGCATCTTCAATTGTTCTTCACAGCTTGAAGACTTGTTGGAGTGGTGAAAGATGGGCCGTGATAGTCCAGGTTCATGGAGTTGTGCCTATGCTGGTATTTCATGATGGACGGACTGTGATGATCCTTACCTGGCAGAAGAGAGACTTTGGCATTGCAGCTGCTGTTGTGGCTGCTATAGCTGTGGCAGCTACTGCAGCCACAGTGTTTNGAATTGCTCTTTCCCAATTGGTGGTTACAGCAAGCACGATGGATACCCTAGCAGGGGAAGTGG